>CAMZMU010000096.1:3707066-3940044 GCA_947311845.1 Poa pratensis
CTCTTTCTCTTCTGAGTTCTATAATTTGTTTTAAAATTATGAAGCATCTTCTGATTGCTTGAAATGTCGAACAAGTGCATTTTGTTATTTCCATAATCTTACTTGTTTGCTAAATGTATTCAGTCTGACCACTTGATGGTGATATTCTACAGCCTTGATGACAAGGTGTGTGAATAATGATCAGAGTCACCTGTGTGCGCATGTTATTTGACAGGTTTCGTTGAGCTGTGTGTATCTTTGTGTCTACAGAAGTTGTTGCTTTATACTGGAAATTATTAATTATAACAATGATCGTTTTGGTGAGTTTTAACTGATAGATGGCTTTAACTTCCTGTCACCCAGACATTGTCCTTTCAAAACATATGTTGCATGTTTGTTTAAGTTGAGCAGTTGCTCCTTGTGTGCAGATTTGAAGATGTTTTCAAGGATACTCAAATCAGATTAGTATTATGGGACCATATAGATGTTTGTAGTCGACTTAAAAAGGTTTTTTTGTCGAATGGAGAACCTATAACTCTCCTGGTACAATTTACTTTTCAATTCTCTACTTGGTGAGTAAGGAATTTAGAACCTACAGCACGAAGCCGGAGGTTGAAATGAATATGCTCCTTTTTTAGAAGTGCGTATATATGTTTTTTTTTCATAAAATTTTACACTCATCTTTTTTCTTCAAAATAAGCACCAAATTATGCATTTCAATGAGAATAGAGGAATAGCCACGAATTGATAGCTCAGTTTTTCTTTTTCCCGGTTGAAATTACCGTTCATTCACATTGAAAGTAGTAGTTTATTTTTGTTGAAAGTAGGTTATTTTTTTAGAGAACTGAAAGTAGATATTATAGTATTCCGCACCCTGTTGTGTTAAAATATTGTACTAGGAGAGAGTGGTGGTTTTTTGTGTTCAAATATTTGTACTGGTAGGAAGTGTTGGTTTTTATTTGTTTAAATATTTGTACTAGTAGTTAGTGATTTTCTTGTATCCCCACCCGTGCAAGGACCTGTGCACCATTGGATTATAATAAATTGGGGGATGTTGTACTATGCTACGCTTTACCCGTTATATTATGCAGCTTCTCTCCAAAATTTATTTGAGATAATTGATATGGTTGCGCCATTTGTATGTTTGGGTAGCCCCAGCCACACAAAGTATGTAGTCAGGTCGATTGATGGTATTCACTCTGTTAGGTTTGTTGTCAATGTACATGAATTAAATTTACCTTTAAATACACATTGGTAAATGTCTAGCACTTTGCATTATGGGATGGTTTTATGATTAAGTCAGTGTTATTTTCTTATTATTTGAATCAGTTCTTGATTGTTTTTGGTAATACTACTTAATTTTTGTTTTCTGGCAGATTATTTCCTTTTAGTTGAAATCTTTGTTTCCTTTTTACCACAAAATGGTATTTCTTTTTATTCAATTTTTTTTACACTAGTAGGAAGTGGCAGCTCTTATTTGTTCAGAAAATTTGCACTAGTTGGAAGTGGGATTTTCGATCTCGCACCCATTTTATTTTTACCCTAAAAAACACTGGCCCAAAAAGGGAATTAATTTTTACCGCCAAGGTTTTTTTGCAAGTAAAAATGTGATATTTTCTCATTTTACCGTCAAAAGGGAATTGTTTTAGTCCACATGTAATTCAAATCCAGTGCACACGAAATTGTTGGCACCAAACGCGCGGAAAAAAAGGGAATAGGAAACCCACCGAGCGGTTGTCACGTGGGAAGAAAAGGGAATAGTTAGTATACGTGTATGCCGAGAAAGGAAAGGCGAGCGATCGATCTCTTTCCGTTTCTAGTAAGATTAGCTGGTCGGAAACCGATCAATAGATTGGCTTTCATTGCGCGCGCGCAAGCTAGCCCAGCCCGTTTCCAATGCGGTGGTTGTGTCCTACTTTTGTGTGCTCTTGATTGCTTTTGCAATACCTTTATTTTCTATTTACTTTTCTTGCTTACGCTTGTATGCATCCTTAGTGCCTTGGTGTGCTCTTAACATTATGTCGTTGCAAAATCCGAGTGTAATTGATATTTCTTGATATTAATATATTCTTTGTCAAAAAATAAATGCAAACTAAAAAAAATCCTGTCTAAAAAGGAGGATAACGCTCGGATATCGATTGATGCAAATATCCATATATTCTTAATTATTCCGAAGCCGTGTTGCGAACAAATTAGCTAACAAAAATAAGGCACAAAGCCTAGAGACACCGTCTCTGAAATTCCAACCACAAACCATATGACAATTATATGCGCAAAACAAAAAAGTACACTACTCCTAGACAAATCACGTAAGAAGGGATTATCGCCCATGCAGCAATGTAAACGAGTTCAATCAGGTCAAACTCAATATTTCCAACCCCGAAACTGAGCTTTCAATCAAAACATTAAAGAAAGGCACGGTGCAAGCCTGGTTTGGCTCGCTTGACCTTCAATGGAGCCGAGCTCCACTTCTTGAACAGCGGAAGGCTGGTGAGGTACATCCTACCCACTTTCGGTTCCCCTGGCTTCCTTCTCTTGAAAGCAATGTGAAACTCCCGACACCTCCCACGCCTACAATTGAAATATTGCTTCTCATGAAAAGAAGGATTACAATGTTCTTGTGGCAAACATATGCCATTTTCATGGGTGTTATTTCTTTAGAGCAATGAGCCTTATATGGACTTGGTGTCTCTTGCCCACCAAATTATTCACCATCCACAATGAGAGAATTATTCAATGGCACTAGTGATCCAATCTGCTGCCATGATATTTATTATCATGGCAGAAAAGATAGGCAAAAAATATTACGCCCTACAAAAACATGATGTTCAGATTATACATGCCTTCAAATCCTACTTCAGTTACATGGGAACCTTAGCGCCGTGTGTGTTGTCCTCCAAGGGGGAAAAAAAAGACATACAAAGAGTGACATAGCTCAATCCAAAACATGGCAGCTGAATCACAACAGGCTCACAAAAGAAGGGTCTCAAGCATTGTGTTCATGGTCACTCCAAACATCAGATTTTCGGGGCAGTGTCCCTTGCTCAGTGCCCGCTGACCCTTTTTCATTAACTGCTAATGCCTACTCCAGCGCTTATCCCTGCTGATATGTACATGGCCATAGAAGACTATACCACTAGCGACATGACCGATCAGAATAGTGGTCCATTCATACAAGCCATACATAATTCCAATTTAGAAAATATATCAAAATTTCACCGTGAAATTATTCAGTAAATCATTTACTGGATTAAAAAAGAAATAATGATTGAATATTTTTTTGTGAAATACCTAAAACAAGGCACTTCACCTAAGAATAAATTCGTACCAATTGAATACAAATTGTTGAGTAATACATTAAGGTAATAAATCGAATGAACATTGGTATGCTCAGGGGCGGAGCCAAGTAAATACTCAAAAAATTGAATTCCCTAAGTATTTGTACATACTTTGAAAGGAAGGTCTTCAAATCGTGCAATTTCATAGAAGATTGCATTTAATTAGTAAACTCCAGGTAAATCAATCGTAGTTCTTAATTTTACTTGTTTGCAATTTTGCATTCAGCTGATAGGAGATATGATGTAGAACTGGAACTATGCCATTTCGTTGGGGCTTAGTATCACACGAAATCAGTTAGCAGCCAGGGGATATCTCAAGGAATCAATTAATCGATTAATAGTGTGAACTAGTAATTCATAAATGGGATAAGACGTTCACATGAAATTGTCGATATGGCAGTACCTCACTTGAGGCGATGAAATTTCTCTATTGTCTTTTGTGTAACCGGATTATCTCAGTGTCTTGGTAATCGACAATTCCTTGTACTATAACGGCCCCCAACTTTTACTCAGATAGCAAAGATCTGAGGGAGCTTAAGCAGTTGGCGTGATATATATAATCGACAATTCACCCTCTACCATGACTCTACGTAATGAATAATGAATACATACCAACCATACCGACATGATATATATTTATATATATATTCTAGAATAACGTAGATAAGCAAAGATACTATATACCCCACAGAAACATGCAGTACCAATTGCGGAAAAAATCATTCAATATCGTAGCTAAGCAAGCAAGGCTATGGATTTTGCACACAAAATCCCCACAATAACCACAAACCAGTTCGCAAGCTTTTAGATGAATCGCTTTTAGAGCCAACTCTGTACATAGTACTATTACGGCACAAACAACTGCATAGATGTAATGCCGACCAGTAGATTATCATCATAGATGAAAACATTTGCATTTGATCCTCAATACAACACAAGCTCAATGGGTCTGTTGATAATTTCTCTCAAGATCTCAGCAAAATGAACAATTTCAACTTAACAACTACAGCAGAGGATCTGCAAATCCGAGATAAGAAAATGTACATGGTTTACGTAGCAATTTTTTTAAAACAAGCTACGCTTTTGCACCGAAAAAGAATCTTACTACAAAAACCACTTCACCTGCTTTTAGATGAAATCCAACTCGGTAGATATTATTATTGAGGTGCAAACAACAACATAGAGTATCATTTTAAATGTAATAAACATTGGCAACTCACCAAAACAGTAGACATCTCACGTTTCTTGCTATCTGTACTTGTACTTGAAAAAGGGGAGTAACCGAAGAACAAAATGTATAAACATTGCTTGATTTATTGAACCAGGTGTCCAGTGGAAGCTTGCAGTAAAATCAGCATGCTACCAAATTTGATTCATCTTAACTACTACTGCAGAGGATCTGCAAATTCGAGAACAAAACAGTACATATGGTTTACACATGATCCTCTCAAATTCCATTCCTCGTCACGTTACTCGAGCAATCAGGAACAAGTTCACCGCCACGAGAACTTTTAGTGCTCAAATTGAAGGAATTGCCCCATGCTACTGTTATATCAGAAAAGGAATTTTATTGTTTCTTGCCAATGTTGGGCTTCTTCAGGCACGAGTTTTCGCCAACTCGGCAGGCAGGTTCAGTAGAGAACATGGTCTTCTCCAGGCATGTTAGAAGGTCTGAATTTGAGTGCATTTACAAAGCTAAAGACACAATTGCTGCTATTTCTCGATTCGTTGCCTGGAGACCAAACACATGGCATGGGAAGCACCTATTGCAACCGAGATGACACGAGGAGGGCTCGGATCCTCATCACCGTCGGCGAGAAAATTAACTTTAACCGGCAGTGGTTGGACTTCTGGAAGATCAGGAACGCCTAACTGGCAATCTCTTGCATTTCCCCACATGTATAACTCACCTTTCTCTGGCCACACAAAAAAAGGTAAATTCAGGTAATTTGCTCATAGTGAGAAACTGTAGTTGCTTGCATTTAGCTCATAGGGAATGTGATATACAACCAGAATAAGGCAAAGTATATAGGTGAGCTAAACCAAGAATGCAGAGACCTCTTATAAAACAAACAATTGACTTTTACGGAGCAATATATCTAGAACGTGATCTTGATTCGTTAAAAAATGTGCGCCAAACTAGTCGATCTTAGAACCCTTTCTTTCTATGCAAAGCATGGTTCCTGTCTAATTACAACAGTAGCAAATTCCTGACTAACTAACCTTAAGAATTTTTTCTCTCATATCTGAAGTGCATGTCAGTCTTATAAATTATACAGGAGGCTCCACTTTCCAGTACTCTAATTGGGTAAATAAATTAGTAGTACTTTGCGCTCTCCAAAATGGTATTCAAAGTAGACAACTTTATTCTCAGTTACTCGATGTCATATGGTGGTGCTAGAGGCCTGCGGCCTGCCATTTCCTATGAATGTTCATTACAAAAATACCGTGTGCTACAATTTAGTTAAGAAAAAAAGGTGAATGGAAGATAGGTGAGATTAATAACATGTCATGAGCTCCCTGCACAGCAGCAGTAGCTGATACTGAATGACTAACTTTAAGAACAAAAGGTGAATGGAAGGTAGGTGAGAAATCTTGAATGACTAACTTTAAGAACAAAAGGAGAACCTATAGCTTTCACCTGATATAGCAGCAGAAGTTGATCCTCCACAGGCTATGTAGACAATTCGCTCTTCAGATAAAGCTTTAATAGCAAGTGGAACTCTATGATTTTGAATGGTGGGATGCCCGAGTTGGCCATGTCCACCGTGTCCCCAGGAGAGAACTTCACCTTCATCTGAACACAGTTAACAGAGGTTATTAGATATGCCACATACTTGCATGCTACAACAACCAGGACACCGTAATGTGCTTGATGTACCAGCAGGCTCAAACTAATACAACTAAATATATATATATATATATATATATATATGCATACTGTATCGTTATACTGATTGCTTGTTGTAAGATCCAATAAAAATGTATTTATGATGTGGTCTTACAATTGAAGATAATTATTGCAGTAACCAAAACAAACAGGAGGTAAAATTAACCAGCTAGTTGAAACTGATGCAAATGTACTTAAAAGCACATAGTCCTTTATTACACCTGTCTTAATGTTCTTTTCAGAACTTTGTTTTCACCGGAAAAAGTAGGGGAAATCATACGGTATAACTTTCTATTAAAAGGGTTAAGACTGCGCAACAGTTATGAGTTATGGAGATGTTACATCATATATACAAAAAGGAAACACAAGCCCTGAAAGGAGGGTTAAATCATCTGAGAACCCTTAACCAAAGGCTTGCTTTGCCAAAGTAATATGTTCTGAAATTTTGATCGCAGATGCACTTTGCCAAAGTTATATGTTCTGAAAATTTGGTAGGAGATAACAAAAAATCCCTTCCATTAGTAAACACCGAAACAATTCTGAATTTGCACCATGTAAACCTTACCAGTCAAAGCTAAAGAGTGGTATCCACCGCATGCTACTTGGACTACACGAACATTTTTCAGGCTAGGGATAATTTGTGGCCTCCAATCACTGGAATTGCTTCTTCTGCCCAGTTCGAAGTTCGAGTTTGCTGAAGATCATACACAAGTTGTAGAAATTCAGTAAAGCAATATGTTGCCAATAGGCATCGTGAAGTTAAACAAAAGAAAAGTTACACAATTTGATGAGAGGTCTATGTCAAGTTAAAATAAGTACATAACCACATAATTCTTACGATAGAACCTGTAAGTCGGAACGAAGAGATGTAATATTTGCCATTAATTCCAGAAGATTGTTTAAATTTAGAATCTAACTAATACTAGGAAAGCATACTGAAACCATGCTGTGGCATGGCAAAGACTGCTAAAATACTGATTAGGGAAGCTTGAGAGAATTTCTGCTGTGCTGTCACGACATTTCACAGTAGCGACAACCTCAGAAATTCATAACTGCAGCTTAATATGAACTGGCTGGTGTTGCATTTCCTATTAACAGTAAGTTAACTGACATATTCTTTTACTAGTGTTTATAGAAGAGTATGAGTGCACAAAAAAGTTGTACACATATTTTTCATTAGTCAATAAATCAATACATAGCAACATCCATAATAGAGTATGAGTGCACAAAACAGTTGTGCACATGTTGTTCATTACTCAATAAATCAATACATAGCAACATCCTCACCTCCCCAACTCCATAGTTGTCCATCTGAAGTCAGCGCAAGGGTGAAGAAGCCACCACAGGCAACTGCAGCAACTGGAACATGCAGCGCGTCCACCTTGGAAGGAACACTGAGAGAGCCAGCTTCACCTGGACCACCCCCACTACCAAGTCCCAACCTTCCATCGCCTTCATCACGACCCCATGTGTAAAGTTCACCTGTTACAAGTCACCATAGTGCAAGGATCAGAGCAAAGAGGTTTGATGATCATAAAAAGGCAATATTGTACAAATGACCATAACAAAAGTTTCATTTTTTCACTCTCTCACACTATTCATTCGCGGAAGGCGGTAAATGATGATATATAAATTGTACTTCCAGATTAAGCGTGAATCAGAAGTTAAGAACAACCTGAGTCAGTGATCGCCGCAGTATGCGCTCCGCTCGTGGCAATGTGCGCTATCTTCCCTTCCCAGGGGCCGTTCACTTTCCTCGGCAACAGCTCTCTATGGTAGACGTAGTGCCCCAGAGCCCCAAATCCACCATAGCCCCTGCAGACTACTAGAGTAAACTGAGTGATGCAGCAGCCACCCCCAAATCATCAACACATTCTTCTTCTGTGCGACAACTCATGCATCGCATCGTAGGGTGGAGCAATTTCAAGATGAACAATGTGGCAGTCCCGTTCCTCACCAAGTGAAGACGTCGCCGGAGGCTGTGAGGGCGGCGGAATGGATGCCACCAAGCGCGAGGATGCGCAGGTCGCCGCCGAGGTTGGGGTTGGCGCGGGGCACGAAGGCGGAAGCCTCGTCGCCGAGCCCGAGCCTGCCACCGTCTCCCTTGCCCCACACCCACGCGCCGCCGTCGACCAGGAGGGCGGAGTGGAAGAGCCCGCAGGAGATCCCCACCTCCACGCCGCCCGCGGCCGTCGCCGCCTCCGTCTCCCCTGCGGCGGCGGCGCCGGAGGGGAGGCGACCAGGGGTGGGAGGAAGCAGAGGGGACGGGTCGGGGAGGAGCAGGTGGGCCACCGGCGCCGGGTACAGCCGGCGCTCCTCCTTGCCGCCGCCCAGCTGGCCCGACGCGCCCCGGCCCCACGAGAGCAGCGACACGGGGTGCGTGCCGTCCGTGTACAGCGTAGGCGCGGTGGTAGCGCTCGAGGTGGAGTAGCGCCGGCGGAGGGGCAGCAGGCGGCGCAACATCGCCGGCGGCGGCGGCGGGCGGGCGGTTGATTCTGGCTCCGAACGAAGCCAGCTCCGACAACTAGTACTAGCCCAGAATCGAACCCGTTAACGTTCTCTTACCCGCTAAGTGCCACGTGTCTTCTTAACGGGTTAACGGGCGCGTCCACCTCCCCAGCCCAACTACCCACCGGCATCTCGAGTCGGAGGTGGAGAAGCCATTCTTGTAGGCGTAGCCATGGCGAGCAAGGCTACGGCGGCGACCTCGTGGCGGTGGCGGCTTCTGCTGCTGCTGCTCGTGGCGGTGGCGGCGCTGTGCTGGATCCCGCCGGCGATCGCGGCGGCGTCGACGGCCAAGAAGGGCGCGCGGAGGTCGCTGCTGGAGTTCGTGGAGGCGCAGGGGAACTCCTCCTACCGCTGCAGCCCCTCCGGCCCCTGCATCCCCTGCCAGTACTCCGAGAAGGTCAGCCCCACCCTTCCCCTTCGATTATCAACCATCTGACCGCGTTCCTGTCGCGAGAGAGAAAAATCATCGATCTTGTAGAGATTTGGAGATTGCGTGCTCATCGATTCCATTGCTTGTTGGATGTACTAGCTCCTAGGCCATCCGTGTTCGAAAAGGTCGGGATCTTGGTTACTGTCGATTGGAATAGACGAATAATTGAGCCTTTTTTTTTTTTGCTCCAAGTATATTAAAAACTGGAATTTAGTTCTTTATAGATGAGGTCAAAGGTTCAGAGCCGGAATTCGCCGTTTTCCAAGAACATCTGGTGCCTATATCGATCTGTTAGTCTATGTTCTAGCTTGACGGTTTGTATGCCGAAAGTAGCAATGGCTCTTGGTCCTGACAATGAACTTAGGTGTATATTGTATTATCATATGATTAATAAAGGATGAGAAAATTGTGTGTTAGCAAGGGGGTGTTTTATTAGTTGTTGGAATACAAATCTTCTATGCCATGTTGGGAAATTTCTAGTTTATGTTCTAAGTTGCTGCAAGGGTTTCTGTGTCTCCTGCACCAGTGAATGACCTTGAAGTCAGCTATCTTCGTGCTGTAGAAGCCAAAGTTTCCTACTGGAATTGGAGATTGGCCCTTCTATAGATAGAAGCACCGACTCTGTTCCTTTCTTAACCTTATAGTAGTATGTCCGATGTCTAAATTCTAAGCATTGATATTATTGTGTTTCCATTTGGATCAGCGATTCATTTCTAAAATTGCCCAAATTCATCTGTCCTTGGTTGTTCTTTGACTAATAACAAGGAATTGGTGTCACAACTTGAGACAGACTACATGAAATAACTATGTTTGCTCACAAATTACGTACTGTCTTTATTGATCGGAATCCCCATTTCTGAACTCCGTCTAGGCTTCTGTCCTCTCAATCGATTGACTCCTTATTTGAACATTGCTTGGAAATATGTAACCTGAAAAGTGGCCAGACAGTTATATCGAACTTAGCTTCTCTTGGACTTGTAGTTGTGCTAACTATTCAGTTTGATTACTCGTTAGCATGATGTGATCACATAACTGTACAATGTACGATTTTCATGTTTATTGAGCGCTGCTCACTTGGAGATTTACTTGGAAAATATCTTCTGCAGTTTCAGCGAATTCCATTAACAACAGACATATTGACTACTAGCTGTTGCCTCTCTTGTATTTTCTTGGCAAACTTATTGTAATGGAACACTTCGTAAATGTCAAGTCTGGGTGCAAAACTTTTAATGACCATCATGCAAGCACTACACTATCAAATGCTGAAATGACATGCTTGTATATTGGTTGTAACACGGCATTTTGTCTCTTTTTTATAGAATGATGATAAGTACTGTTGCAGCGAAACTGGCTACCGTTTGCCTTTGAAATGTGTACAAGTACAAAATGGTACAAAAGAAGGGGACAATACCAAGCAAAGAAAGTTGTTGGGTGAGGCGTCCACGTCAGGTGGCGCAAAACACTATGTTACTTATAGGAGTTGTGTACCATTGGAGGATGAAGAGAAGTTATCTGTTCTTGGTTTCGAGGTATTAATATTATTGAACCCCTTTACTATAAAGGCTGTATGATGTATCGCCCTGCCATCAGTTTCTTGTTTCTTAAAAAGTCTTACACTGAAATCTTACAAAAATTGTATAGAAAGCAAGAATTCTTTTCTAAGCCTTTTTTCCCCAAAACTGGGCTCTTATTCACACACAAGCAAGAGTGAATACACACATCCCAGTTACTCCCAAAGACTGAAACTTCCACTTGTCCTGTTAAAACTTTAAGGCTACTCTTAGGGAAGTGAACCACATGTTCTGCTCGTCACACATTTTTTGAGAACCTGATTTCTTCTCAGTTTTCATCCATTGATGTCTTCACGGTTATTCGAGAAGAGTTTTACATCCTTTTATCATGTATCTCTGAATCCCAAAGCTTTGTGTCCTATGCAGGTCCTCATGGCTGGAATGTTGCTGGTAAGCGGGCCGTTTGTGTATTTCAGGAAAAGGCAGACGACTCTAATGCAGGGGGCTTCAAGAATCCCGACGAACCCTCCTAGGTTTTAGTGTGGACCAGTAACGGATCTGACCGGTCGGATTTGTTGTGCCATTTTGGTTTGCTGTTTTCCCCTTCGCCGTTGTGTTGTATTTACACTTGTACTTACACAGGAAGCTTCTTACACGGGTAGAAAACCACACTGGCTAGTCTTTGTCGTGCCTTGAATTTTTGAATGAAAGCGTGTGTACCATATGTAACAAATTATGCATTCCCTTATCAACTGACAAAAATTCCTTGACCAAGTGATCAGTCATGTGGATTTCTGTTTGTTTTATTACTATCTGTGGCATTATGTCTCTGCTCCATGGAGAAAGTTAGGCTCTTTGATGCGGCATGAACCTGAGATTTCAGATTCAGGTCACTCATTAAATGCATGCAAGTGGCAGGTAAAATGGTTTTCAAATGTAACCCAAAGCATGGCCTACTGAGAAAACTCTGACCAACAGGCACTAGCATTTACTGGCATTTTTATCTAATATATAATGAACAGACAACCAAACTACAGAAGAAATCTCAGGACCTAAGATCTGGATATCGATAATTAAACACATATTAGCATATCGGCAACCTTGAGCTCTACACAAGTAGCTCATCAGTTCATCCACAGAACACAACCACCAGTCCACCCACATATATAAGAGGGCATAAGCTCCGAAAGAAGAAGAAAAATGGAGAGGTTCACAGCCACCCTTTCGAACATCAAGCTACTCCCTAGTGATGAGCTACTCCTTAATTCCTACAGAAAATTCGATAGCATACGGTATTCGACAAGAATCCATCTGTTGCTTCTTGGTCGTAGTATAATTAGCTGTGCCATGCCAGTGTCCCAGTTGGTCATGAAAATGGATCTGGTGCAGGAACAGACCCTGATTCCTGCTCTGTATACTACGGTTTTTGTAACTTGTAGACCACTGTGCCGAGGTTCAGGACACACCACGGTGCAAGTGCAAACCAGCTCAGGAAAGCCATGGCGGTACCAGCCATAAGTCTTGGGCAGGGATTTCCATAGCAATATTCTAGATCATTGTTAATGAGAATGGTGATGCCTGCTGATGCGCTTGCAGCACTGAGGGTCAGCGCTCCTGTGATCTGCAGACAGCAACACCAGGTCAAAAGGTCACTGCTATTTGCTTGTTGATGGTTGTTTGATCTACGGGTTCACAAGGAACGACAGATGGCTGTTTGATTGATAAAATATGACTCACCCAGTCCCCGATGACGAATACGCCGAGAGCTCGTGGAGTTCGGAAGAAACGCCCGACGAGAAGCGCGTAGACATCCACGACGGCGAGGGTGAGGCTCCACAGGCACTGCAAAGCTGCTGCCGGTACAAGGTAGCTGGTGAAAAAAGAGCAGCAGTGAGTTCGTCAACCTATCACGTATCTTGGGCTGCATTAGCATTTCCCAAGGTGAAAACACCGCCTAATTCGCATCGTAGAAATAAGATACACTAGCATCATAGCATGCATCCCAACGCCATCCCCAACACCAAATGTAGGTGTTCCAATGTTTTCCTCAAAGACAACATGTCTGCAGAATGTTGTCCATTATAGTCACACTAATCTGAATTCAGACTAAATGCTTCTTGCCGAATGCGTAGGAAAACTATGCGTGCAATGCAAACATCATGCATTCATGCTCCTAGCTAATCATCAAAAACGGTTATGATCAACAAACATGACTCAGGGCTAAACATCGCTGTATCATTCCAAAAGGACAAGTGAGAGTGATACCATATGACATGACAGAGAACATGATAAAAAAATTCACCTTAATCTATCTGCATTGCCTCTTCGAAGATGCTAGCCAAACTAATCTAAAAGACATAAGAATAAAGCGATCATAGCATGCATTCCAACGCCATCCCCAACACCAAATGTAGGTGTTCAAATATTTGTTTTCCTCGGAAACAATATGTCTGTATAATGTTGTCCATTATAGGCACACTAATCTGAATTCAGACTAAATGCTTCTTGCTGAATGTGTAGGAAAAACAAAACATCAGGCTCCTAACAGCAAAAAGCAGGTTATGATGAGCAAACTGGACTGACTCGGCTAAATATCACTGTATCATTCGAAACAAGACAAGTGAGAGTGATAACATATGACATGACAGAGAACATGATCATGTGACGCAAAACTAATCTAAAAAGCGTAAGAATAACGCGATAAAATACCAACATTTCTCCTGGAGAAGCAAGAAACAGGATCAATAACACAGTAGTTTGTACTGAAGGGAAACAGAGGATGGATGGGAAAATTGACTAAGCATGCAGCCATCGATCAATCTACTGAGTCATCTCTGAAATCGTAGACTGAAACCCCATCTTTAGAGGTGGATTTCGACCGACACCTAAGGTAAGGGGAGAGAAGGCAGACACGCGCGACGCACCGGAAGGCGGTGATGGATGCGAAGTCGTCGGCGGAGGCCATGGCGGCGAGCGAGGCGGCCGCGAGGAGTGCCTGCGCGAGGCGGAGCGCGAGCCCGGACCGCGTCCCCGGCGCCCCCGGGTAGTCCCTCACCACCACCCACACCGGACCAGGCGGCGCATTCGCGTTCCCCTGACCCTGCGCATGTGGCTGAACAGCAGGAGGAGCGGGTGCGGGCGGCGCCGGAGCCGGAGCGGGAGCCTGGTCCTGCGCAGGCGCCTGAGGGGGGGCAGCAGGAGCGGGCGGCGCCGTCGCCGGAGCCGGGGCCGTGTACGGATGCACCAGAGGATGGCTCACCGGCAGCCACATCGTCGCCACTCCCTGCGCTCCTCCTCTGCTTCTCCGCGTTCACACGACCTGACCTCGCCCTCTCTGCTTCGTCTCCGTGGTTCTGCTCAGTGAGTGTGAGCGCGTCTCTCTGGTTTCTTCTTCCTTTCTTGGGCATATGCTGTGCACTAGGGGTTGTGGTGTACTAGTGCACTAGGCAACATGGCCAAAATTTTCAAAAATTGAAAAATCATCAAAAAATTCCGAAACAAATCATGCACATGCCTGAACATGGTACGCACCGCCGTGATTTTTTTCGTACCGAAATGTCACCGTATGCGGTGCGAAAAAAATCACGGCGGTGCGTACCATGTTCAGGCATGTGCATGATTTTTTTCGGAATTTTTTGATAATTTTTCAATTTTTGAACTGTTTTTGAAATTCGATCCGGAGAGTCCGTTTTAGATCCGATGGCCCAGATTGCCTAGTGCACTAGTACACCACAACCCCCTAGTGCACAGCATATGCCCCCGCAAAAGCGCCTTCGATTCCGACAGGTCCTGAGAGCTGAACGGCTGGTCGACTTCCAGCTGGTGCTGAAAATCTGAAATACCCTTCTATACTACAGATGATGTATAAGTATTGACTTAATATAAGTTAGCTGATTATGATTTGTACTAGCTCAAATAATATGTTTAGCACATTTTTAAGGTAAAATTACTTTTATATTTGTTAATGAATGATTATTGTAATCAATAAGGTATAGTGACACTTTGACACATAGATTTGTTATACTGTAGTAGACTTTCATAGTTAACATAACACATCCAGGAGATATCCGATACATCACGACAAAATAAAACGAGGTTCTCATATTACATTTAAGTTTGTAAACAAAAATAGAAGTCAATTCCTTGTTGTGGAAGTGCTACACATAGTCTCTAGTTCTTTTAGAAATAACGGAGGTCCTTCACGAAAACCGCCACACAACTTGATGCCCTATGGAAAGAATAATCAATGTTACAATATATTAGTAGTGTAAATTTGCAACACAAAACATGATACAAATGAGATGGATAGTATACCTCTATGGTCACCTTCCACCATCCTTCATCAGCCGTAAATGTCATGTTATCATTGTCCCAACCAAATCCAGTTGCTCTACTTATGTAATACTTCCATCCTAATTACAAAGATTTCATCGTATCCCATCTCTAGTGTAAACTCTTTTAGTTATTTCATAAAACTTCCTCTCTAAGTTCTTGTATCCCGTGTGGCTCAAAAATGTCGTTGGTCTGTTACCTTCCAACGACTCTTGAGCACAGATCTCAAACTTTTACAACATGCACCCTAGGACGCTTCGAAGAAACGGCATCGGGTCAAACGTACATAGAGACTCCCAGCAATAAGAAAATTACATATAAGGCTCTAACTTTACAACAGCCACCCTGGGACGCTCCGAAGAAATGCCATCGAGTCCTTGACAACCGCCGACAAAGAAGAGCTCTATGTCTCGACCGTCAATGTCCTCGCCGGGGACGAAACCACTTGACGAAGATGCGCCGTAGTATGGCATGACCGAGCTCCCGAAGATCCTCCGGCTGAGGAGGAAGAAGCTCGAGCAAAACCTGTGCTCCGGCTTGGAGTGACTCCGGTTGTCGAAGATAACAGCGACGCCAAGTCGTCGCCGTTGGTGAACTTCACTGGCAGCAGCAAGACGTCCATGCCTGGAAGGAAGGACTCCATGGTCCTGACGACTGCTGGCCCGAGCCACCACGGAAGTAGCTTCGCCTCTCTCAGCGCCACCGTAACGCCAAGGAGAGGAAGAAATCTGCACCCTGTGATCAAGGCCCACAACGCCACCGTGCTTATTTAAGAAGGCCACCCCGAATCCGCCGCCGCCGTCAGGCCTCCACCACGAAGGCTTGACGAAGCTCATCTCCAATTCTTTGTGATCAATTCTTGATTTTAAGGGCACCTAAAATCTTTTTCCCTCTCATCTCAGTTTTTTTTATTCAATTCTTTTGATCTTGATGATTGTCATTGGGTTTTTGGTAAAACCCTACCAAAAATTCTAGAGATGTCCCACTACATATAGACCACATCGATGAACTTTTTTTTGCGTAGTCTAATGCAATATTTTTCAAAATAAAAACCGATCTTGTTTCTTCCCTATTTGCTCCACAGAAGATTTGGCCGACCTATACACCTCCTACAATCCTAAATAATAGAGGTTAAGCTTTTGAGACCAAGAACTACAACTTTCATGTTGACTGCAAATCCATTTGAGCAACATTTTGTGTAATTCCTTTGTAGACCCAAAAAATGGCACCATAAGATGCAATCAACAAACCTAGACCTAGCATTCCTCTGTGACCATGAAACTTGGTCACACTGTTCAAATGTCACCTAAGCACCTAATTCCATGCGCATCACCACAAGGAACAACTTCAAAAACCAACAATAGCATGATCTTGCCATAACGACCATTTCTTAACTCAACTTCAA
The DNA here is from genome assembly GCA_947311845.1 of Poa pratensis. NCBI lineage: Eukaryota > Viridiplantae > Streptophyta > Magnoliopsida > Poales > Poaceae > Poa > Poa pratensis. Next base: position 3,723,460 of record CAMZMU010000096.1, read on the forward strand.
AACCCCATTTAAAAGCCCCCAAGTGAGCTAAAACCTTGCGGACACCCTATACATACCAAAACTAGCCTATGAGGATTTATGGTTTGTTTTATGAGTTTGGTTAGAACACTGTCATTTTGTCGAGCACCTTGTCGACCTATGCATTTCCTGGAAACTGCATGATGATCTTTGAAACTCCTGGTCGATCCTTAGCCCCATCGTGCTGATGTTGATCACGAGCATCTCCTGACACAAACGTGTGACATTTTTGGTCACCGAGCGACCTCCTGGCACGGTCATGCCGCTCCTGGCGCACCACGGTGCACAGAGCACGGCGTAGAAAACCACAGTGGGTAGGCTTCGTTGTGCGTTTGAATTTTTGAATCAGGTCTCTTGTATCATATGTAACAAATTTTGCTTCTGCTTGTCAACCCGATGGACCCAGTGATTAATCATGTGGCTTTCTGCTTCTTTTTTTTTATATCTGTTGTCTTATTTTTTTTATACTAATATGTATCTTTAAGCCATGCAAATGCCAGTTAAAATGGTTTTCAAGTAAAATCCAAAGTATGGTTCTGAGAAAAAACTTGATCAACATTCAGTAACATCAATATCTGTGGTTTTCTTTTTTTAATAATATGTATCTTTAAACCATGCAAATGCCAGATAAAATGGTTTTCAAATAAAACCCAAAGCATGGTTCTAAGAAGAAACTTGATCAACATGCACTAACATCTACTGGCAGTTTTATCTAGAAAAACGAACTAGTGGTCTGAAAAATGAACAGATAATCCGACATTTAAAAGTGACAACGACACTGCACAAGTAATCTTGGGGCCAAAGATGCGGATATCGATAATTAAACACATACTCCTATTAACTTATGAGCAAGCTTGAGCTCTACATGAGTAGCCCAGCAGTTCATCCACAGATCACAACCACCAGTCCACCCACATATATATAAGAGGGCATACGAAGAAGAATAAAAACGCAGAGCTTCACAGCCAGCCTTTCAAACATCGAGCTGCTCCCTAGTTTCTACAGAAAGCTCCATAAACATACGAGCTATATCCCTAATTTCTACGGAAAAATACGATAGCATACGGTATTCGACAAGAATCCATCCGTTGCTTCTCGGTCTTACATAGTATAACTAGTTGTGCCACGCCATGTCCCAGTTGGTCATGAGAAGGGATCTGGTGCGTGAACAGAACCAGATTCTTGTTTTGTAGACTACGGTCTTTGTAACTTGTAGACCGCGGTGCCGAGGTTCAGGACGAAGCACGGTGCAAGAGCAAACCAGCTCAGGAAAGCCATGGCGGTACCGGCCATAAGACTTGGGCAGGGATTCCCATAGCAATATTCTAGATCATCGTTAATGAGAACGGTGATGCCTGCCGATGCGCTTGCAGCACTCAAAGTCAGTCCTCCTGTGATCTGCAGAAGAGCAACATCAAGGTCACAAAAGGGGGAGGAGGAATGCACATGATCGTCGGATAATTTTTTTTTTTTTTTTGAAAGGAGCTCGTGTACAAGATCAAGAACAGATCGAACACACACGCACGAACGCCAGCAAGATCCACCCCACAGACGGGAAACACGGATCCAACACACACACCACAAACCCTAGCAAACACCTCGACCAACCTTGTTGAAGAGCCGCAAGATCCATCTGCCGCAAGCAGCAGAATCTGAGCGATGAAAGGAAATCGGCGTCGAGCCGCCGCCAGCGCGCCGTCGCCGTCTCACGCCGGAGACAGGAACGAAGGCGCCCACCATCTTCCGCGAAGCCCACCGCGTCCACCGACGAAGAGCAGCATCCCACCAGCAAACTCCTGAAGATCTTGAGCAAAAGCACGGCCAAGCACCGAGGTGAAGGCCACCGAAGCCCCCAGACAAGAGAAGGCGCCGCCATCACGACCACCAACTCGGGGAAGAGCACGCCGCAGCTCCGGGGAGCAGCGACCGCGCCCAAGACGGCAGATCCGGCCCCGGCCTCCACCGGAGCACCAAGAACGGAGGAGAGGAACGCCGCCGCCAAAAGCCTCTCCGACCACGCCGCCAACTCCTCAGCGCCGCCGGCAGGCACCCTACACCAACCTAGATATGTACACGCACGGGATCCGTCGATTCCTCGACCTCCCGCCGCCGGAGCGGCCGCGGAGGCGAGAAATCGAACGGATCGCCGGCGGCGATCTGGTTCGCACGGGCGTCGCCCAAAAATGACCTCCTTGACACTGTAGATGGGGAAAAGGAGAGGGGTCGGGTGATCGTCGGATAATTATTTGCTTGTTGATGATTGTTTGATCTAGGGGTTCACAAGGAATGGCAGATGGCTGCTGTTTGATTGAGGTGCCTGAGAAAAATATGACTCACCAAGTCCCCGATGCTGAATATGCCGCAAGTGATGGGAGTTCGGAAGGAACGGCCAACGAGGAGCGCGTAGACATCCACGGCGACAAGGGTGAGGCTCTACAGGCACTGCAAAGCTACTGCTGGTACGAAGTAGCTGGTCAAAAGAGCAATAGTGAGTTTGTCTATACAATGAAACCGATGAATCCCGTATTTTTGGGCTGTATATATAAGCAATATTCCAAGTGAAAAAAATAACACCATCTAGTTGCATCACAGAAATAAGATAAACTAAGCATACTACTTGTTCCGTGTACTTCCCAACGCCAAATTGTAGATCTTGAAGTGTTTTCCTCAAAGACAACATGTATGCATAATGTTGTCCATTACAGTCACGCTATTCTGAATTTCGACAACCGGAATGTTAACCAAACTTATCAGCATGCACAGCTAAATGCTTATTTGCTGAATGCGTAGGAAACTACGCGTGCAAACATCAAAGCTCCTAATACTCGCGAAAACCGGTTATGATGAGCAAACAAGACTCGGGGCTAAACATCAGTGTATCATTCCAATGAAGACAAGTGGGAGCAATACAAAATAATACGACAGAGCACATGATCATGTCACCATATCTAGCTGCATCGTCTCTTTCAGGACGCCAAACTAATCTAAAAGGCGTAAAATAACACGGCGCACAGATAAATATATGCAACATCCCAAGTAAAAAGAAGACACCATCTAGCTGCATCATAAGATACACTAAGCATACTACTTGTTCCGTGTACTTCCAATGCAAAATTGTAGATCTTCAAGTGTTTTCCTCAAAGACAACATGTCTGCATAATGTTGTCCATTACAGTCACACTATTCTGAATCCCGACAACCGGAATGTTAGCCAAATTTATCAGCATGCAGAGCTAAATGCTCATTTGCTAAATGTGTAGGAAACTATGCGTGCAACCATCAAAGATCCTAATACTCGCGAAAACCAGTCATGATGAGCAAACAAGACTCAGGGCTAAACATCACTGTATCATTCCAATGAAGACAAGTGGGAGCGATACCATATGATTTGACACAGCAAATGATCATGTCACCATAATCTAGCTGCATCGCCTCTTTCAGGAGGCCAAACTAATCTAAAAGGCGTAAAATAACACGGCGCACAGATAAATATACCAACTTTTTTCCTAGAGAAGCAAGCAAACAGGACTAATCAATAATAGTTTTCTGCTGAAGGGGAATATACAGGAGCATCTCCTCCAAGAGAGAATGGATGGGGAAAATTGGGTAATGCAAGCAGTCATTGATCTACTCATCCTGAAATTGTTAACTGAAACCCCCACTTCAGAGGTAATATACACACTAGAATACAGCGTGTTTCGTGTACTTCCCGATGCCATCCCCAACACTAAATGTAGATCTTCAAGTGTTCTCCTCAAAGACAACATGTCTGCATAATGTTGTCCATAATAGTCTCACTATTCTGAATTCCGACAACCAAAACGTTAAACCAAACTTTATCAACTTGCACAACTAGATGCTTCTTGCTGAACGCGTAGGAAACTAGGCGTGCAATGCAAACATCAAACTCCTAAATACTCTAAAAATAAGGTTATGACGAGCAAACAAGACTCGGGGCTAAACATCACTGTATCATTCCAAAGAAGACGAGTGGGAGTGATACCATATGGTACGACAGAGAACATGACCATGCCACCATAATCTAGCTGAATTGCCTCTTTGAGGACGCGGCTAATCTAAAAGGCGAGAAATAACAGCACGGCAGCGCACGGGCAAGTATCAACATTTCTCCTGGAGTAAGCAAGGAACAGGATGAATCATAGTACAGTAGTTTCTACTGAAGGGGAACTGAAGATGGGATGGAAAGTTGGCTAACGCACGCGGTCGTCAATCTGCTGCTCACCCTGAAATCGTGAAACTGAAACCCCAACCTTGGAAGGTAGATTTCATTCAGACTGGAACCTAAGGGAAGGGAAGGGGAGAGAAATGCTGAGATGCGGAGGAGAAGGGGAGCAGGCAGGCGTGACGCACCGGAAGGCGGTGATGGAGACGAAGTCGTCGGTGGAGGCCACGGAGGCGAGCGCGATGGCCGCGAGGACCGCCTGCGCGAGGCGGAGCCCGAGCCCGGACCGCGTCCCCGGCGCCCCCGGGTAGTCCCTCATCAGCACCCCGGGCGGCGCGTTCGGACCCTGCACCTGCGCCGCAGCCTGCGCCGGAGCTGGTGGCGCCGGCCCCTGTCCCTGCGCAGCCGGAGCCGGAGCGGGAGCGGGAGCGGGCGGCGGCGCCTGCTGGCCCTGTCCCTGCGCAGCGGGAGCGGGAGCCGCCGCCTGCTGCCCCTGCGCAGCCGGAGCAGGAGCGGGAGCGGGCGGCGCCTGCACGACCGGAGCCGGGTAGGGGTGCACCATCGGGTGGCTCGCACGCGGCATCATCCTCCCGTCCGTCCGCTCCTCCTCTTCCCCGGCCCAAATGTGCTATCTTGATTCTTGCGCGGCTTTGAGGGTTGGTGGTGGCAGCGCGATGGATGGACGGAGGAGGAGGATTTTATCGGAGGAGCAATGGAGGAGGGAGCAGGTGCACGAGCGCGAGGGCCCGCCATTACTCCGCTTTCACACGACCTCCTCACTCCCTCTGCTTCGTCTCCGTCGTGGTTCCCTCTTCTGCTCATGGAGAGTGCGCGCGTCTGGAATATCAAATGCACATTTTTATATGAAAACATATTTTACGATGATTCTAATACTATAGATTTATATTGTATGCGTTGATGTTTTTTCCTATATATATATTTCGTCAATATTTATAAAGTTTAAATTCGACTAAAGCTAAAAACGCAAGGTAATTCGTTAACGGGGGGAGTATAATTGGCCTAGTCTCCTCCGTCAGATACGTGTTTTGGTTAAACTTGCTAAAAAATGCACGTTCCTAACTATTTACCGTGCCGCCAATGTAATTGTTGTTCTTTTGCATGCTCTTTGCAAAAAAAAAAAAAAATCCATCACATACACTTTCCACACCTTAACGAAAGTTCCAGTTAAACCATCGTCCTTTTGGCATACGCTCATCGTGTTGCGGCCCATATTGGCGCGGCACTCAAGCATTCCTCTGCCTCGGAGGCGGCAGCAACCTATGCACGCGTCGTTGAAGCGTGCCTGCGTCGTCACATGCACCGGCCGAATGGATTCGCTCTTTTTCACTTCAATGTCTAGTGAGGCAGCCATGGTTCAGCCGGACCAATTCTAAGACTTGATGTTTCAGAAATGGCAAGCAACAAATTCACAAGGAAAATTGAACTCAATATAGCGACCCACAACCTTTTAGCAAGACATATCGTAAGTTAGCGACCTATTTTTCATCCAAGATAGTATTTAAAAGCATTTCAAAAGTAAAAAACTACAGACATTGAAGCAGTGATGAAGACTCCTTATGATGTGAAAGCAAAGGTAAACCCTAGTGTATTTCACAAGTAGATCCATAATGAGGTGATTGAAAATGCAATTTACATTTTGGTTTTATTCGAAAGTGCAATTCTCACATTTCGGTTCCCATTCGAAAGTAACATCGTGAAAACTCGAGAATAACATTTATGCATCATAAATGAAAATTAAAATATTCTTACATGTATGATGGCACGATCAGGGTCATGCAAACATACATAAATGACCAACTAGATGTTGTGAAATCCACTTTGTCACCCGGGTGCACATATGCACCCAGTATGTAAAAAACATACTTTGAAATGTCAAAATAATTATGAAATAAAATTTCACGGATACATCTTCACGTCCTATGGAAAAAAAATTATTTTGTGTATCGTGTGCAAAAAAGACAAAAGAATGTCCCATGAAAAGGCTTATTTTAGCACCAAATTTTGTCCTTTACACTAGTCATAGAAAATTCATTTTTTTCGTGAAACAAATTTGTGAACATGTAGGATGTTAAAATCTATACATTTTTTTTCAAAAAAATTGACATTTCAAAATGCTTTTAAATGCATTTAAATGAAGGGTCTATAAGCACCCGGGAATTAAAACACCACACATAGAGTCATCGGCACAAAAAGAATTAGGAGGATGCATATACGCCAACACTTGGGGTCTCCGAAAATCTTTCAAATTTCCGACTGCTAGACCCTAGTCACCCATGCTTTTCAGATTTTTCTTTTATAAAAACATAGAATTTCTTTTTTGTGAAAAAAGTAAAGAAGTCCGGGCAGCTTTTTGTCTGAGCCGCTGACAGGTAGACCCCACCCATCAGGGTCTTGTTCTCCATCTGGACTGTCAAAATCCCCAACTGCAGCCTCGCTTTTTTCGGTGCTTTCCACCGCTCTTGAGCTCCCAAATTGAGAGCATGATCTTGAGTCGTTGCTTCTATACATGGATATATATCCTCCAATAACTGGTATCTTGCTGGTACTAATTGTTCTGCCTCTTTGGTGTTTCCGAGCGTCATCTTCCATGTATCATTAGGAAGTATCCAGAGCTTTTGTTGTTAGGCATAAATCGCACATTGCTCCCCAGGTATTAACACAGAAAAATATTTTACTGCAAAGACTTTTTTTTTTGAGGAAAGGATCCGATACATATATTAAGACAGTTCGTACACTTTACAAAAAGGTCCAAAGAAAACAGAAAAACAGAAAAGGACCCCTGGAAAGTGCAAAAACCACCCCAAACCAACAGAAAGAAGAGCAATCGGATCCACCACCACCGCACCCCAAGCTTCTAGACGTTGCCGGAGACGCCGTACCGCCGTCCGCCAGGAAGAAGATGCCACCACCATGTAGAAGACCGCAGAGTCCATCCGTCGCAAGCGACGGAATCTATCCTCGACGAACGAGCTCGGCCAAAGCACCGTCTTCCCGCCTCCACCCATCTTCCAGCCGCCACCGGAACGCCTAGAACCACCACCACCATCACCCATCTTCGCACAGAAGCTCCCCTCGCCACCACGGCCGGCCGGAGCAGAACCTGCGAAGAAGAAGACCGCCAACAGCACCACCACCAAAAACGGGACGCCCGCAACCACCTCCTTCTCCCCTCACCACCACGGTCGGCCGGAGACACGAAAGAGGAAGAGAGCACCCGAGCCAGAGCCTTCACGACCTCCCCAGCACGACAGCCGGAACGGGGAGCGGAGGGGAAGGACCACACCCTACTCACCGACAGCATCGCCTCCGTCTTCAACGCCGCCGGCAGGAACTCACAGCTACAACCTATCTACTACCTATCTACACGCACGGTCAAGAACCAGAGCTCCCCCCACCTCGCGGTGCCGAACCGGCGACCGGAGGCGGAGGGGAGCGGCGGACTCACCGGCGAGAAGCTGGAACACGCGAGTCGCCTCCTCTCCGCCTCTCTCTACTGTAGCAGGGAGGGGATAAGGTCGGGAGTTCAACTCACTTTGTTTGTACTGCAAAGACTTAGTCAATGCCTTTTATATGTGTTTATTTTGTAGACATGTAAATGCGTTTTAACTCATTGCTCCTCTAGCTACTAGTACAACTAGGCAGGCTATGTACCCTGCACAAGATATACTAGGTAGGATATGAACCTATTCAGCTCATATGTATCCAGTTAGTGCAAAGTTTATACTAGCCTTACAAATAAATACATCACACACGGACACACCTCTTTGAAACATAACTAAACATTCGGAAAACTTTACCCGACCAAGACTATCGAGTTCAAGTTTCTGCTATCCGCTTACTTCTCAAGGGTCCTTGCTGGTAAGGACCTGGTATCAACACTGTTGGCTAAGAACGACATGGATGTAGGGAACACAACACATTTAATGGTGCAAATTTGGAGGCATCCCAATCAGCAACAGAATACTAGTACTGTAGTAAATACAAGAAAATGCATCGGAAACGGTACATGAGGAGAACTAAACAGTGAATATGGTCTAGTCTTCCCTAGATTTTTAGATAGTACACAGCAAGAGAAATGTTGTTCAACAACTACAAATAGCCTAGCCTGCCTGACAAAGCTCGCATCAAGCTCACGGCAGCCACTTCCATGTCTCAGCGGACCAGGTGGACCGTCATCATGAGGTTCCTCCCAGTGTTCCTGCTTGCCAGCTCGAAGAGGCAGACGTCTCCCACCTTCAGCCGGTTGCCCTCGACGAACTTTTTCCAGCCGATGTAGACCCGCCTCCGCTTGCCACTCGTGACGCTCAACGTGGCATGCCACAGCTTCCTCTTCCCCGCCAGCTGGAGGACGAGGGGCTGTGCCTTGTCCGGGAGACATGCAGAAGCAAACTCCAGGCAGAATTGCTATCCAAGAAAGTGCACACAAGTTTCAGATTGATGATTCATTCAGCGGAAACAGTTCCTAGCTGTGCGTAGTGTGTCGTGCAAGTTCCTCAATGTAATACCGACGCCGGTCTCAACATTTCAGTGCAGAATCAGCAAAAAGAAAAGAAAAAACTACAAATGGTGGGTAAACTCACCATTTCACATACACACCAGCCAATGCAATGAACATTTGTAGTGGTCAGCACTCTCACGAAAACAGGAGGTCCAGATTGAATTTCCTCGACTTTCTCCTCGACTTTCCTCTCCACTTGCAAAGATAGAGTTTCCCGCTGGGATAAAATGTAGCGCCGCTGGGAAGCGCCCCCGAGACTGGTTGACGCAGGTACTGAGCTGACTCCAAGCTTCACAGGTGCCCCATCGTGCGGTTTGCTAGCTCCATATCCTGAAAGACATGCATAATCTCATTGGGTGAGCATTGAATGACCAGAATTTATCTGAAAGGCACCAGAGGTCACGAAGTTGCGCGAAAAGTAAGGATTGGTCACCAAGTTGAAAAACCTCAAAACGAGGTCACGAAGTTGTGGAGTAGTCAATTTTTGGTCATTCCGTCACGGTGGGCGTCAAGTTGCTGACGTGGCAGTGTGTTTTTTACAAAAAACACCTTGAATTTTTATATATTCTAATTGTTAGGTCCTTCTCCATATTTATTTTCGAGTGAAACGCACCAGAGGTCACGAAGTTGCGCAAAAATTAAGGATTGGTCACCAACTTGAAAAAGCTCAAAACTGGGTCACGAAGTTGTGAGTTAGCCAATCTTTGGTCACTCCGTCACGATGGACGTTAAGTCGCTGACGTGGCGGACTGTTTTTTTTACAAATATCCCCTTAGAATTTTGTTTCTTCTAATAGCTAGGTCCTTCTCGATAAATCTGGGCACAGTTTGGTCTCAAATTTTATTTTTGCTCGCCGTCGTCACCTCACCGTCGCGTCCAATCTCCCGGTCCCCGACCTCCTCCTCTCCCTCCCTCCTCCTACCTAACCTCCGATGGCTGCCCGCTCGCGCCCTCCGCGCCCGTCGTCTCCTTCCCGCCCTCCGGCTCCCTCTAGCCGCCGAGCATGGTGCAGTGGCGTCGTTCGCGCGGGGCAAGGCCCTCAGCATAGTGGCGCACGGGCGTAGCACAGGAAGGGCGCACGGGCGCAGGACAGAGAGCCGTCGTGGAGGCGGTCGGCTGCCCCCAACCTCGCCGCGCTGCAGGCTACGACTGCGGCGTCGTTTCCGTGCTACTCGGCGAGCCGTGCGTGGACGCCGACGCCGGACGCCGCTGCCGGACGCTGGATGTAATGCACAGAAGAGATGAACTGCTCCACGCGCCGCACCAGTTTATTTGGAGTATTTGTAAGAAGAAGAAAAAATCGAAAAAGGACCTAATAATTGGAAGAAACAAAATTCTAAGGGGATATTTGTAAAAAAACAGTCCGCCACGTCAGCGACTTAACGTCCGTCGTGACGGAGTGACCAAAGATTGGCTAACTCACAACTTCGTGCCCGGTTTTGAGCTTTTTCAAGTTGGTGACCAATACTTAATTTTTGCGCAACTTCGTGACCTCTGGTGCGTTTCACGAAAATAAATATGGAGAAGGACCTAACAATTAGAATATATAAAAGTTCAAGGTGTTTTTGTAAAAAAACACACTGCCACGTCAGCAACTTGACGCCCACCGTGACGGAATGACCAAAAATTGACTACTCCACAACTTCGTGACCTCGTTTTGAGGTTTTTCAATTTGGTGACCAATCCTTACTTTTCGCGCAACTTCGTGACCTCTGGTGCCTTTCACTCTAAAATAAACAAATTGCATAGGTAACTAACTGCTACTACTATGACCTGATTGAGTACAAGGGGAGGACATTGATCCTATCTTCAGAGTTTTGGCACAACTGCGTGTCACCCGTTTTTCCGCCCTGCAAGTTTCTTCCGCGTCTTCTCTCACCAAGTCATCGTCTTCGTCGGAACTGCTCAGGTCAATAACTGATGGAGGAGGTGGATCCACAATGTGGACAGAATCTTCGGACGTTTCTTGGGTACTTGAAGAAGGATTTCCACTGATAGCAAATGAGGGCTTTTTTTCTTGACCGCTCGGGTCAAGGATGCAGACTTCGAGGCGACTTTTCTCGGTGCTTCTGAAAATCAGGAGATCATTCTCTTGTATGTGTTGAGAGGCAACAAAAGTCACTAGTAGAAAAAGGACCTCTAGTCGCGGTTCCAGAGCCCCTTTAGTCGCGGCTGGGCAACCGCGACTAAGCAGGCGGGATTAAAGCCCCCCCCCTTAGTCGCGGCGGGTTCCGAACCGGGACTAGAGGTCCCTCCACGTGGGGACGTGGGGACGTGGTGTGTTGGGACCTTTAGTCCCGGTTGGTAGCACCAACCGGGAAGGGTTTTTGGTTTTTTTTTCGATTTAATTGCAGGGTTTAGGGTTTATATATGCCGGGGTTTGGTTATAGGTTCCCGTGTCCCATGTCGTAACCGTGGTTTCACTAGTAACCCTTCCCGTAACGGTAACCGGTAACCGTTACGGTGACGGTGACCGTTACGGTAACCGTTACGGTAACGGTGACGGTTACCGTAACGTTTTCCACGTCGTAACCGTTCCCGTGTCGTATGAAGTCGATGCACATATTTATAACACATACAATTAAATTAAGTAATACTTTTAGATCGTAGTCAAGAGTTGATGCGCCAAGAGTTATCGTAGTACAAGAGTTGAAGCAAAACAACAAGTTATTTACACGCTTTCATGCTTTCAGCATCGTAGTACTCTCCTTTCTCCGATAAGGCCTCCGAAAGGTAAAATCCCGCCAATTCCTCTCCAATTGCTTTGAAGCGGTGCTCGAATGGTAGCTTGCAGCGCTTTTTTGCCAACTCTGCACTTTTCATATTCCATTTCTCGGTGACTAGTACATGTACATACTCGCAAACGAAGTATGCACATAACTCAGTTCCCTTTGGTTGCTCCAAGCAAGACTATACAAGAATAGATTTCAATCAATAATAATGAAGTATGCATGAGAATGTTGTGTGGACGTAGGTAGCAGTACTTACCTTGTTCAACTTCCAATCCAGCTTTTTGGGCCACCCACCTGCAGGATCTTCCTCGACAAACCTTTTCCAAACGCTGCCCGACAAAGAACATTCACAAATGATTTATTCGTTAATGACTTGACATGAAGATATGAATGACAGAGGCGGTAAGAAATGAATGTACCTTGCTAGGAAGTCGAAACAACTCCTGTATTTGTCAGGATGATACCTCAATGAGTCAAGTGAATGAATAAGTCCTTTGCGATGTTCAATGACAAGAAGAATCCAGTGGTAGCTGCGCACAGTCATGCATAACTCATCAGTTAAACTTAACATCGGGTGAGCAAATTAGAATGTGTAGAAGACACTAAAACTTACCCGAAGTGGTAAGGCCAATATATAGTTCTTTTGTCGCGGTATCGCTTGAACACCCTTAGCAAATCATCCGGTGTGTTCTTGTTATACAAGGGATCTATTATGGTTGCTTCGTTATATTTATCCGGGTCAATGAACCCAATGTCATGCTGGTTCATCTTTTTGAGCTCGAGCATCTTCAATCTGCATAATATAGCACACAAAAGATTAAAGTGAGAATAATTACAAACAATGAACGAGACTAGGTAAAGACTTAAATAAATCACTTACAGGCAATAGGAACTCATGATAGATTTGTCGAGTGCCCGCAGATTGTATAGCTGAAAAAGTTCGCTAAACCGAACAATGTGGTTGTAGTCTTCTAAGAAGTGCTCATCGTCTTTCCTACATTTCAGAACGACAGAAGCTGTCCCTTTCTTTGCGGCTTTCAAGTACCAAAAATGGAGAGCACGCATTTTTGTTGGTAACTTGCATTTCACCAAAGCTTCCCCCATAACAAATTTCTTACTGGTGGAGCTGTTGGTGCAGTCTCAAAGTTCAATCTCGAAGCATATTCGTCTATAGGAACTTGCGCTTCGGCGGCAAGACGACGGATTTCCTCTAAGTCAAACACCATCGGCGCTTTAGGGTTAGATTGTACTAGTTGTTTTCCGCGCTGGGGAACTCGACTATCTTTGTTCGTCGGCGGCGGGACAATTAGCGGGGGGACAGAACGTACGGGTTGTTCTCCGAGCTGGGGAACTTGTTTACCTATCTTCGGCGGCGGTGGGACCGATGGTGCTGCTTTTGTAGCTTCCTTCGGCGGCGGGTCCGATGGTGCTGCTTGTTTATCTTTTGCCGCCGGCGGCGGGACTGACTCTGCGTCTTGTTCACCTTTTTTCGGCGCCTCCACCTCCGTCACCGCGTCATATGACTTATGAATATAACGGTCATAGTCAGATGGCGGCTTCTCTGGAGGGACATATAAGTTGTCGATGACTCGATTACAAGCCTGTGCAGTATAGCCGGCGGTAAAATTTGGCGGCGGCACTTTCGGTGCGAACAATGCTTTATTATACTCCGCCACGGCTGCTTCGTTTTGCTCATGAGTCTTCTGCCAAGGTAACCTCGGATCAGGCGATGTGGCCCTTTTAGTTCGCCTCCTGACCGGGGAAGACGCGCGCTTTCTCCGGAGAAGCGCTACGGACACTTCCTCACGCGGTGGCGGAGATGGAGATGGACTGTGCTGACTGAGATGGTCCTCTACATCAATTTCCGGTGGGGGGTCCCTGTCACGCGATGCCGGAGATGGATGTGTCTCATCGATACCCGGGCAGGATGGGCTTTGCTGAGTCGGTGGCTTTGAGAACTTGATGTATTTCTTGTTCCACTGGACGAAACCACCCTTGACATCGTACAATGTCTCCTCACCGTCACCTCCAGAAATCTCAAGAGCCAATGATTCAAATCCCGGCGCAATTTCATCCACCCCGACAACAGCATAGCCAGGAGCAATGTCACCATTATGGTAGCTTGCTCCGGCGTCACTCGGTAAAGCATAGCCGTCCGCCACCTTCGTGGATATGTTAACCACAGGTGCATGTAGCTCACATGGTGTCTTCTCCGTGACATCATCCACGGGGTAGTGAGCATCGACATCTATTTGCGTGGAACCCACGCTGCTTCTAAGCTGAGATCGAGCATCCATGAGTTGCTGCTGCTGAGACGGCCCTGTCTGACTATTAATTGACTCCATGAGTTGCTGCACCTTGAGTTCCAATTCCGTTAGCCGCTCTTCACCCTTCTTCTTCTTTCTTGCACGGCTTCTATAAGTGTCAGCGTGTTGCGGATACGCTTTCTTAATGGTGACACCGCCGGGCATGCCTCGTAAACGTCCCCAGTGTTCAGGATTCCCTAGGGCCCGTGTCAGCTCGTCGTCCTCTCTATAGGGTTTCCACACACCCGTTTAACTTCCTCTATTACCTTTTCAATCTTCGGGACGATTTCTTCTACTTTTTTCTTGAATTTTTCAACCTTCGGGACAATATACCCTGTTTCCTCGTCCAACGTTGCGCCATGCGCGAACAACCAGAATTTGGACCTTTCGGGCCAGTAGTATGTCTGTGGAGTGATATCTTTAGCAAAGATTTTATCTTCTAAGGCTAGCCACTTAGGAATGGCTGACCTGTAGCCACCTGTCCCCAAGTTATGGTGGTGAACCTTATTCGCAGCATTTGCCTTATTTATGTTCGATCGGGCCACAGCCGCATCCGATTTCTTATACGCCTTAAACTCTTCCCAGTGATCTCTTATCTTCACTAGTTTTTCTTCACTGAAATCTGGATCAACTGTTGCATATTTTGCCCATAATGTTTGCTTATATTTCCGAAATGCTTCGGCCATCTTGGAGAGAGTCCACTGCTTGAGTTTCAACTTCGTGGTGGGTTCAATATCATCCGGGAGGTTAAAATGCTCCAAGAGTGTGTCAAAGCAGAAATCTTTCAAATGCTTGTGGACATAGCAGGGGTCATCCTCGGCAACGCCCGCCGGCTTATTCCATTCTGGTATGGAGATCGGGACCGAGTCCCTAACAATAACTCCAGCTTGACCTATATATTTTTTGCGGTTCTCTGGGGGTTCCACCGGATCGCCCTCTTCATCAATTTCATAGATCGGTAACTTTGCATCTTTGCTCGTCATTCTTTTCGTGCGGCCTCGAGGAGCTTGATTCTTAGCCTTTTTATTCGAGGTGGAGGCCTAAAGTAAGAAATATAATGCGTTACTAAGTGCAATACAAATCAGTTAATGCATTTTGTGATCAACAAAATATAGAATTCATATATATACCTCGAGGTGGAGGGTGTTCGAGGTGGAGGGTGTTATTTCTTCTTCATCTAAAAGACCCTCACCAGAGTCCATCAGAAATTGTGAGGCAAATTCCTCAAAATCAAGATCTACACCGGCACCGGCGCCTTCTCCACCGGCAGCATCTTTATCGCGATGCTCAAAAACACTCTGCATTAATATGTCTTCATTCTCCTCGTCTCGCACATAGCCAGGCTCCATAGCTCAATGTTCCTACACTCAATAAAATTTGCATAAATTTGCATGTATAAATTTGCATTTATAAATTTGCATCTATAATTTGCTAACACATTGTTAAATTGCTAAAACTAAATTCAGTTACACAATTCAAATTCAGTTACACATCTATAATGCAAATTCAGTTACACATCTATAATTTGCTAACACATTGTTAAATTGCTAACACTAAATTCAGTTACACAATTCAGTTACACAATTCAAATTCAGTTACACATCTATAATGCAAATTCAGTTACACATCTATAATTTGCTAACACATTGTTAAATTGCTAACTCAATGTTCCTGACTAGTGTAATCTATGCCTTTATATGCAAATTCAGTTACACAATTCAAAGATTGGAGTAGTTACTGTAATTTCACGCATGATTTGAACTTGCAGAGAATTTTCTCGGGCATAACTCACCAGTGGGAGCAGCAGAGGGGCAGAGGCTGGTGGCGGAGCAGAGGGCAGGGGACGAACGGCGGCGGCGCGAGGCAGGGGAGGGGAGCGCGGCGTGGGGCGCGAGGCAGGGGACGGGACACGGCGGCGGCGCGAGGCAGGGGAGGGCGCGCGGCGTGGGGCGCGAGGCAGGGGACGGGACACGGCGGCGGCGCGGGCGACGATTTCCTGCGAGGCAGGGGAGGGATGAGGCGGAGAAGGCGACGGCGACAGGCATTGGATCGGGGAGAAAACGCATCTTGGGCGGCGGCGGCTGATACGTCCAAAACGTATCTATAATTTTTGATTGTTTCATGCCATTTTTATGCTTTTAGCACTTGTTTTATATTAAGTTTATTATCTATTTGGACTAACCTACTAATAGTTGCAAAAGTGCACAATGTTCTTGTTTTACTCTTTGATGTGTAGAAATTATCAAGAATACAAGAGGAAACCTTGTTGGAGTCGAATTGGGACTTTACTGAAATCTGTCTGAGAACTTTTTACGAAGTTTGCCAGTTTGACCCTCGAAGATGACGTCAAATGAAGACCTGGCTGTTACGAAAGTTGTCAAAATTTTCCATACGAAGATTTTAAGCCCGAGATCAGCCCAATCGGAGTTCGGACGCGGCCTGTAGGCCCGTTTTGGTGGAACCCTAAAGGGGGTGACGGAAATCCGAGAAGATATATAAAGGGAGGAAACCTAACTCGTGAAGGACTCCTCCACCCACGAATTTCAGCCACCAAAAGCCACGTTTTTGCCTCCCCCATGGATCCCATCTCCATGGGGGAGGGCTCCCAAGAAGCCATGAAGGAGGGAGGCTAAGGGGCGGCGCTCCCCCATGATGCCGGCGGCGGGGAAGGAGTTCCCCGCGCCGCCGCCGCCCTGCGCTCCTCGCTGCCTCTCCGCCGTCTTCACCGCCATCTCCATCACCATCTCCTCCTTGTATTCAGTGGTTCATCCTCCCATAAACCTCTGTACCGTCCTATGTAAACATGGTGTTTGATGCTATAATATGTATCCTATGATTTACATCATGTTTCCGTTGTTTATTTATCTTTTGATTGCTTAATTGAATGCATGAGGTTCATTAGAGTTGTATGGCTATATGGTGCTGTCCTTTGGTGTCCATTATATTTGTGCGCGTATGGATCAAACACCCTAGGGTTGGTAGTATTTGTAACGAAGCGGGGAAGTTCTGCCAGTGACAGAAACCTGAGAACGCGAACCGATTAGTTGCACGTATGGGAGTAAGAGGACCTTGAACTTAAGGCTATGGTTGGGGAAACCTTAATGCATTGTTAGTATTTGCGGATGCTTGCTAAACAATCCAATCATATATTACTTGTAATCCCAAGTAGTGGAGTGCATGTATATTTAGCCTCTCCCACATAGAAAACTGCATCGAGAACATTGAACAAAGTACCTTCACTAATTAATCTTGGACAAAGCCACCACAATTACCACCACTTTTCCACACTCATGGTACTGTTATTTTAAGGTTACTTAGTGTATTTTATTGCTGCAGCACTAACATGTACTTTCTTGCATTTATTATCTCGCAAAACTATCTCTCATACCCGTATTGCTACCCTAGTTTTATTTCCTAGATAATGCAAACGTTTAGTGTGCGTAGAGTTGTATCAGTGGTTGATAGAACTTGAGAGATTACTTATCCTACCTTTAGCTCCTCGTTGGGTTCGACACTCTTACTTATCGAAAAGGCTACACGCGATCCCCTATACATGTGGGTTATCAGCGGCGTGGGGCGGCGGCTGGAGACGTACGGCGACCTGGGACGGCGCGCGGCCGAGCAGGGCTTCGCCGGCGTTCGTGGGAGCCCGGAGGCGCGGTTCTTCTTCGTCGATTTGGGGGATTTTGCGAAAAATTTCGCAGAGTCCCCCACTAAATGGCGCAGAATCGACCTCTAGTCGCGGTTGCTGGCTGCAACCGCGACTAAAGACCCTTTAGTCGCGGTTGCAGCCAGCAACCGCGACTAGAGGTCGACCTGGGCCGCCAAAATTCTGGCGCCAAGCCCAGGGGGACCTGTAGTCGCGGTTGCTGGCTGCAACCGCGACTAGTTGGGCTTTTTCTATTTATTTTTTTGTTTCTGTTTTCTTTTTCTGTTTTGAATGTTTTAAAGGTGTTACTGATTTGATTTAAAGGTGCCAAACTGGTTTTTGATCAGGGGTGTGTTTCTTTTCTATTTTTTTTGTTGTTTCCGTTTTATTTTGTTGTATTTGTTTTCTTTTATATACTTTGATTTAAGTTCTTTTTTAATTGTTTTTGTTTCTAGTTTCTTTTCCTGTTTTGTTTTAGCCCTCAACAACAAAATGACTGGCAATATTTTATCATGTACTAACATCTCCAACTACCTAAATTAACCGACTACCTAAATTAACCATGCCCCTTTCAGAGATCCTTGCCGCTGCTTGGATCCGACCGAAGGGAGGGTTCCCGGAACCGAATGATTTGTGTTCGGTCGATGAACTGAAGGATTATATAGATATATAGAACAGAACACATGGTTTCCCCTGCATACAGCCCAACGGTGGCTCGTGAGTGCCTGCATATCAAATCGACCTTCGATCCACAGCGGCAAGACGTCTCTGATGATCTACGACCGTCCCAAAAAGTGTTGGGAATGTCGCAGATCATCAGAGCGCCTTGCCGCTGCTTGGATCGGACCGAGGGGCATGGCTACCACTTCCACCACCACCACCACTCCCACCTCCTCGGCAATTCATCATTGCGTCACCCTAATCCAGTGGCTGGATTCAACCTACCTGAGGGCTTGTGTTTCCAACAGCGTCGTTGTGTTGTCCTTGTTCACCGTCCTACAGGAGGTGGCTCCAATGGCTGGCCGGTGAACAAGGACAAACACAATAATGCCAGGGAACATGCCAGCAGGTAGGCTAAATCCAGCCATTGGATTCGGGGCGAAGGTAGACGCTCGTTGTGTGCCGTTCGCTGCAGGGACGCCGCTATTTATAGGCGATTAGAAAGTGTACATGTGGATGAGGTGGGAGTGGTGGTGGTGGTGGGAGTGCTGATCCAACAGCTCACAAGCCCTCAAAAGAAACACACCCCTGATCCAACGGCTCACAAGCGTTTGAAAGAAACACACGATCCGTGTGCTTCTTCAGTCCCGGTTGGTGTTACCAACCGGGACTAAAGGCGGGCTTTGCGGTCACGACTCGTGTCCTCCCGCCACCGTTTCCCGCCAACGTTTCCCGCTTTCCGCTATCGTTCCCGCCACCGTTTCCCGCCAAATGCCGGCACCGGTAGTTCTATAAAACCCAGTCGAAGGTAGGCATGGTACTCACTTGAGCGCAAGCATGGTGTGTATTGGTCCTTGCGAGAAGTGTGTGTCCGGGTTTCACATTTCCGCATCCGAGCATCTCGCCAGGCTTTCGAGCAATTTGAAGGTAGATGGTAGGGTAGTTCCAATTGAAGAAATTTTGCACACTGAGAGTCATCTCGCTTTGCTCGGGGCGAAGCTATGCCGCGATGGGTTTCCGTATAGGACCCCGCTCCAAATTCGTGCAGAAATGCTCAGGCTTGCAGATAAGTTTGACAGGAAAGTTACGAATAGTCCGTTCTACCGAACTGAAGCTGACCGTGTTTCGTACGGTCGTTCCTGTCTCTGGGTAGTTGACAGCGATGATGACGACGATTTCATGCCGTCGTCAAAGGAAAGGAGGGTTGAAGCACTGAGCAAGAAGGCTGAAGCTTCGTCCAAGGGGAAAGGCAAGGAGGCAAATCTTCGTCCAAGGGCAAAGGAGGCTGAAGCTTCGTCCAAGGGCAAAGGCAAGGAGGCAGAGTCTTTGTTTTACTTGTGTTGTATCGTAATTTCAAGTTGTACCTTAATTTGTTCTATCCAGTATTTAGAACTAGTGAAGTTGTAACGTAGATCTCTAGTTCTATGTTAAATCGTCTCCGCATAAGACGGTTGATCGCACATCGGAGTTGTATCTTGGTTCACACAACTTACGAACACACTCTTAACTAATACCAATAAACAGTCCACAATAAAAGTAAAGAAGAAAAACAAATAGAAAAAAGGACCACGGCACAGAAATGTCGCACGGTTACATAAAAGGTTTAATACATATTAATTATTACACATCACCAACAACATCCCTACCTAGCTAGTGTTCACTTGTTCTTCGTGTGTGTCCCTTTCTTCTTATTGCACCGTAGCCATGGACAAACTTCTTCATTTAACGTGATGGTTGGGTCAATTTTCACTTTGAAGGGCGGAATTTCATGAAACTTATTGTAATCTTCTGACATGTCTGTGTGGTCCTCCACTCCCACGATGTTTCTTTTACCTGAAAGAACTATGTGGCGCTTTGGCTCATCGTATGATGTATTCGCTTGCTTATCTTTTCTTTTTTTTGGTAGGGTAGACATGTCCTTCACATAGAAAACCTGAGCCACTTCACTGGCTAAATGAATGGTTCGTTCTCGTAATGAAGATTCTTGAAATCCACTGTAGTCATTCCGTACCGTGTGTCTACGGCTACACCGCCATCTAGGTTGAACCATTTGCACTTGAACAAAGGAATCTTAAATGAAGGTCCATAGTCCAGTTCCCATATCTCCTCTATGTAACCATAATATGTTACCTTTTCCCCACTGCAGCCATCTATTGCATCAAAGCGAACACCACTGTTTTGGTTGGTGCTCTTTTTATCTTGGTCGGCCGTGTAAAATGTATTTCCATTTATCTCGTACCCTTGAAAAGTCAATATAGTCGAAGATGGTGACTTGGCCAAATAGTATAGCTGTAGTTCATTTGTGGTGACATTCATCAGAAGTTTCTGTAACCAACCGCCAAAAGTCTTGAAGTGTACTCCATCAATCTCATCTTCTGGGTATTGGGAGCGTAAATAATTCTTGTGTTGCTCGATATACGGAGCCACCAAGATGGAATTATGCAGAACTGTGTAGTGTGCTCGAGTGAAAGAATCCACGTCTTCACATATGATTGCTTTCTTTCCTAGCGTGCCTTTTCCACGCAGTCTCCCCTCATGACGCGATTGAGGAACACCAATCGGCTTAAGATCAGGAATAAAGTCAACACAAAACTCAATGACCTCCTCAGTTCCATAACCCTTGGAGATGCTTCCTTCTGGCCTAGCACGGTTATGAACGTATTTCTTTAAGACTCCCATAAACCTCTCAAAGGGGAACATGTTGTGTAGAAATACAGGACCGAGAACACGTATCTCTTCCACCAGGTGAACTAGAAGGTGCGTCATAATATTGAAGAAGGTTGGTGGGAACACCAACTCGAAGCTGACAAGACATTGGACCACATCATTCTCTATATCTTTTAGAGTAAGTGGATTGATAACCTTCTGAGAAATTGCATTCAGGAATGCACATAGCTTCACAATGGGTACTCGAACATTTTCTGGTAGAAGTCCCCTCAATGCAACCGGAAGTAATTGTGTCATAATCACGTGACAGTCATGAGACTTCAGGTTCTGGAATTTTTGCTCTGCCATGTTTATTATTCCCTTTATATTCGACGAGAAGCCAGATGGAACCTTCATACTGCGAAGACATTCAAAAAATATTTTCTTCTCTTCTTTCGTAAGAGCGTAGCTCGCAGGACCTTGATGATTATCAGAATGATCGTCGTCTCGTGAATGCATACGTCGATGGGCCTGTCTTGCTTCCGGTGTATCTTTTGACTTTCCATACACGCCCAACAAGTTAAGCAGGTTCAAGCAAAGATTTTTTGTCACGTGCATCACGTCGATTGCAGAGTGAACCTCTAGCATTATCCAATAGGGCAGCTCCCAAAATATAGATTTCTTCTTCCACATGGGAACGTGGTTCTGAGCGTCATTCGGAACAGATAGTGCTCCAGCACCCTTCCCAAATATTACTTTTAAATCCTTGACCATATCATGTATAACAGAACTAGAAGGTCGAGTAGGCTTCCGCCGAATATCTTCCTCACCTTTGTAATGTTGGCCTTCCTTTCTTACTGGATGCCTCGGTACAAGCCATCGACGATGGCCCAGGTACACAATCTTGTTACCTATATGTTTACCTTGAGTCTCACCTAAACAATGCGTACATGCATTGTATCCCTTGTTTGACTGTCCTGAAATGTTACTAAGAGCAGGCCAATCATTGATGGTTACAAACAAGAGCGCTCGTAGGTCAAATTCCGTTTGTCCGTGCTCATCCCACACACGCACACCTTCATCAGTCCACAACTGTAAAAGTTCTTCCACCAATGGCCTCAGATACACGTCAATGTCGTTGCCAGGTTGCTTCGGGCCTTGGATGAGCACTGGCATCATAATGAACTTCCGCTTCATGCACAACCAGGGAGGAAGGTTATATATACATAGAGTCACAGGCCAAGTGCTATGACTGGAGCTCTGCTCTCCAAATGGATTAAATCCATCTGTACTTAGACCAAATCTTAAGTTCCTAGCGTCATCCGAAAATTTCGGGAACTCTCTGTCGATTTTTCTCCACTGGGACCCATCAGCGGGGTGTCTCATCATCAGGTCTTTTTTACGTTCTTCTTTGTGCCAGCGCAACAACTTGGCATGCTCTTTGTTTTGGAACAAACGTTTCAGACGTGGTATTATAGGAGCATACCACATCACCTTGGCAGGAATCCTCTTCCTTGGACAACCTTGCTCGCCCTCAACTTCACCTGGGTCATCTCGCCCAATCTTAAACCGCAATGCACCGCATACAGGACAAGCATTTAAATTTTCGTGCTTGCCGCGGTAGAGGATGCAGTCATTAATGCATGCATGTATCTTCTGCACCTCTAATCCTAGAGGGCAGACAACCTTCTTTGCTTCGTACGTACTAGAGGGCAATTCGTTTTCATTTGGAAGCATCTTCTTAATTATTTTCAGCAAACTTTCAAAGTGCTTGTCGGTAGTACCACTCTCTGCCTTCCATTGTAGCATTTCCAGTATGGTACCGAGCTTTTTCTGGCCATCTGTACAAGTTGGGTACAACAATTTGGTGTGATCGGCTAACATGCGCTCCAACTTCAACCTCTCGTTTTCACTTCCACAGTCCATTTGTGCATCATGAATGGCCTGACGAAGATCATCGTCAGGCTCATCTTTTTTTTCATCCTCTTCAACTTCGTCTTCCCCCATTGAAGTACCACCGTGTTCATCGAACATAGGATAGTTGTCATTATCCTCTTCTTCTTCATTCTCTTCCATTATAACCCCTGTTTCTCCGTGCTTGGTCCAACAATAATAACCACGCATGAAACCATTTTGCAACAGGTGTTGGTGAAGCTTGGCTGAGGAAGGGTAATCCTTCTTATTCTCACAGAGACTGCATGGACAACACATAAAACCATTTTTTCGCTTGCTTATCTCGGCCACAGTGAGAAATTCATGCATGCCCTTAAGGAAATCGTCAGAAACTCGGGAACCGTACATCCATTGACGTCTCATCTGCATTATGCATGCCAGTAATGAATAGATAAGTGACCATAATAATTCTTACAAGTTCTTCAAGCAAAGTAGAGTGGCGACAAATGTAATACATTGTAGCATTAAATATTCATTAATTTAAACTAACATAGAACTATCTAAAGAATTTAAATCCAACAACAAATGCGAACATAATCGCAACTAAGGTCATTATTGAACCAACAGCATAATGATACCAAGCCTCTTGACTAATGGCATAACTTCTAATTTTTTTAAGCTTCAAGCGCATCGCATCCAACTTGATCTCGTAAGCATCAACGACGTCGGCAAGCTTCGAGCGCATCCCATCCAACTTGATCTCGTAAGTATCGACGACGTCGGCAAGCTTGAACTGGTGTTCATCGATGATGTTGGCAAGCTTGACCTCCAATTTCCTCTTCTCTTCTTGGCGGAGATCTTCACTTATTTTTAATTTAGCTTTCAAATCATCGTTTTCTTTCACAAAAAATTCAACAATAGGGTCCATTGGAATTTCCGGTTCAACTACCTCCTAGACAAATATATATTTATGTCAAAGTTGGTCGGCATGATTGTCATAAACACGAAACGAAACAAATATATAGTTATTAACAGTCATACCACATCCGAATAATAGAACGGACGAGAGCCGGTGGGGGTATTTGTGAAAACCATGGCACTATATATATATAAAAACAATTATACAACTTATACAAAAAAACAAATAATTATGGAACAAAATCATACAACAAAGATTTTTTTTAAATAAAAAAGAAGGCTCACCTAGGTGGTGTCGGTGACAAGACGGCGCGGTCTATCGACGACGGTGAGGACGTGAATGTTGTGACACTGAAATACAAAAACATAATTTAGTTTAAGCTCAAACTGAATAAACAAAATTGAGCTAAATAAGCAAAATGAGCTAACTTAGGCATTTCATCAAACACCTACCTAGCACTAGAAATATAAAATGAGCTAAATAAGCTAAACAACTAAAGAAACGGGCGCCGGAAGAGAGAGTTTGCAGTTGCTAACCCTTGGATAGATGCACCGCCGTCAATCTTAACAAATGGGGCAAAAAATCGTGGAAGAAATCGAGCTCGGTGGAGAGAAAATGGAGATGAAACTCGAGCTCAAAATGGCCATGGCTGGCTCGGGGTGGAAGATATAGTTGAAGGACCTGCAGTCCCGGTTCCAGCCACGAACCGCGACTAAAGGGTTCCAGCCACGAACCGCGACTAAAGGTCCTCGCGCGGGCCCCGCGCGGCCCCCGGCCGCTAAAGCCGCAGGCGGAGGACTTTAGTCGCGGTTCGTGTCTGGAACCGCGACTAAAGGTCCCGCACCAACCGGCACCTGTCCTAGCCGTTGGAGATGTCGGAGCCGGAGCCCTCTAGTCGCGGTTCGGAAAGGAACCGTGACTAAAGGTCCGGCTCTATTGCCTCTTTTCTACTAGTGAGTACCCCACTCAGAATCCAGGACTATTTGATCATCAGTGTGCTTGCTTGCTCCAACACTATATACATTCTTGTCAGGGGCTTCGAGTTGAATAGTAGCTTTAGTTGTTTGGTCCTTGAAATGGTTCGTTACAAGTTTCAAAGGTATGTACGGCAGGATCCGAAAAATAAAGATACTAGATTAAAAATTTGGAGCCTTAACCAGCAGGAATATACCATGCTTGACAAATATATATTTCAGGTCGAATTGTGCAAAAAGTCCGAACAGATCGATTAGCTAGACGTATGGGCGAGCAGGGCAGGGGGGAGCAAAAAGGATACTATATTGGAGATATGTATGTCACACAATATACCAATGACAGTTCTGGTTGAGATGAAGTCAAGCATGAAACTATTCGATTAAATGTGCAGGCCTTGTGTGGGTGGTGCACAAGTACTTATGTATGTACTGGCCGGATTCAAAGGAGCAACATCGACGCTGATGGAGAATTAACGATGAATATGGATTGGAGTAGCAAACATAAGCAAGGACGAAACTTACCAGGCAGGAGTCCTTCAAGCTGACATTTCTTTTGTTCATAGCTGCCACATGTAGAGGAATTTCAGGCTTCTTGGCAAAAGCAATTTGCAGCACCTTCTCGTCTTGCTGTTTTGTGAGAGAGCACCCGGGTAGTGTGGTGTAGGAGATATCATTTGAGGCATGAACATGCCCAGAATCTTCTAATTTGACAGGCGCAGGTTCAGGGATCCGATTCCTCATAAGCATTCCATCCTCTTTTGGCATGTGCTGTTGAAGGATAAGGATGCAATTAGTACCGGGAGAAAAGAAAACCCAAACCGCTGCTGTTTCTGGTAGCAATTTTTCAGCGAAATTTTGAACCTCAAAACCTTTTCCAGGAGCAGCAATGGGGGTTGAGAAGAACTGGAATCAATGCGGGAGGAAAGCTAGGTGTCTCACCAAGCTGTCTCTAGAACCGTGGGGAGCAGGGACGAGGGACTGCTTCGCGCCGTCGCCCTTGTGCTTGAAGCTAGCTAGCTTCTTCCACTTCCACGACGCGCCTTCCCCTCCTCGGCGGCCTGATGATTGTGTCGGCGACCAGACCAATGAAAACGATCAGAAATCAAGAAAAGGAGACTGGCAGCGAACCCCTGCCCATGAACCAAGAAGGCAAGAACGATCTAGGTCCTGGTTACCTGGGTTAGAGCCGTCCATCGATCGCCGCCGCGTCCGTGCCCGGTCCGCCGGCGGCGTCGCCGTGGAGTGGGTAAAGTTGCTAGGCGCTCCCAGGCCGAAAGAGGAAAGTTTTGGCAGCTGGACTAGCTCGTGACCAGTGAACTGAGTTTGTACCGCCACTTTACTCTCTCATCAATTATTTACCCACGGCGTACAAGGGAGGTAGATAGCTCGTGGGTCCAAATGTATCCGTTGTAGAAAATACATTTTAATTGAATTTTAAAATGTTAAAAAATTCAAACAAAATTTTTAGGTGTACATATGTGAATATTCTATGTTTGTAAAAAAATTACGAAGAATTTTTTTTTCCGTTGCTGGTGTAAAAAAGAACAAAAAATCGTGCAAAGTCTTTTTTTTGAGCACTCGGGACTTGTCTTTTTTACACCGGCAGAAAAATTTCTTTTCTTCGCAATTTTTTTACAAACATACAATGTTCATATGTACACCTCTTGCACTAAAACATGTATACATACATTTATGCATGTAAAGGATAGAAAGTCTTATATTTTGATACAGAGGGAGTATTTGTTTACATTTTGAAATTTGGTTCACGGGTAGTGGGAGCATATGATTCTATCACCCAAAACTGATTTCCGGGTAGACAGGCACAAACCTCACGGCATCTCCAATCGCCACCGGCCTCCCAAAGGCCCAAATGGATGGGCATTGTCCATTCATACCGGTGGACAGAGTGCACGGCCTAACGGCGCACACAAGCGGATAGGAATTATGAGCATGTCCATTTCGCCTTTCAAGCCCAAATTTAGGATCTAGCGGACGTTGCCGCGTCCTCCATTGTCTTCCCCTTGTTTTCCATTGGCCCTACTGTCGGCGACACACGCCCAAATTCCAGCCAAGAGTCCAACCCCTCCCTCTCGTGATGTCACCGCCCACGCGGTTCCATGTCCCCCGTCCGCTTTTAGACCCGATGCGACCACTGCTGCCTCGCCGCCGGCCTCCCGCATCTTGCCGGCTTTGTTTGGACGCATATGGCGTCGTCGGATGAGCTTGGCCCTTGTTGCCATC
This sequence comes from Poa pratensis, assembly GCA_947311845.1. Classification (NCBI taxonomy): domain Eukaryota; kingdom Viridiplantae; phylum Streptophyta; class Magnoliopsida; order Poales; family Poaceae; genus Poa; species Poa pratensis. Next base: position 3,750,200 of record CAMZMU010000096.1, read on the forward strand.
GCCTGCTATCGTCCCTCGTCTTCTTCCGCATAGCCACCACCCCATAGTCCACGACGACACACAAAGAAGAGTGGTTTTATGGCTGCCCTCTGGAATCGGGCCAAGACAGCTGCAAATTGCCCGCCGTTGGCTCGGTCTCGCCGACAAACTGCAGCGCCCATGACCTGTTCGATTATTTGCCTCGCCGCGCCATGTACATAAACCATCCTCTGTTTTGATGCATATGCCACTAGTTTGTTATTTATATAAAACTAGCAAGGTGGCCCTCGCAAACGCGAGGGCAACATCTTTAGCGTATGTTTGTGAACTAAATTTGTGTTTTGATAGACACTGGAAAGACGAAAATATAATCGTAAATTGTCATAACTATTATGCTAGATAAAATACCACATGTATGGAATCTTTTAGTTTATGTGAGACTTAATATTTTTACAATGTAAAGTAATACCATGTCACATATTCTACGGTGTCATTTACCTTTAAAGTAGATATTCTTGTTGTAATACATATATTTATGCTTGTCCCATCATTCCACATTCATCGTTGTAGTCTCACTAATACATATTTGTTTTGTCATGTAAAAAGAGCTACGCAAAGTTAGATGGCATATAGGTACATGCAACATAATACATTTAGGGAAACATACATAGTTTCGGCACTTTTAGTCAATCACCAATTTACTTCAAGTTATTCTATTTAAATTGCACCACGAAAATGTAGCCAAGAGGTTATCATCACTCCTTGCAGCATCCCCGTACTACCTAGCACTGTAGGTTGATTATTTGATTGGCGTGATTTAACTCGCTCCCTATAAAACCCACACATCAACCTAATAATTATACACTCCCTCTCACTTGTGTTTGTCTTGTCATGAAACATGACTATGCTGCTATGGAAACATTGTTTATGGCATCCTAATCAATCATGATTTTGTCTACATGTTGCAATGCCAGTTATGTTTCATATCTAATTTAAGCATAATAAACTTAATAGAGGTCCTGGGAAAAACCCCTGAGAGAACTGAAATAAAGGGTATTTAATCACATCAAAGGAAAACCACAGGAACTCATTAGACATAATTTTTATTGCAAAGTTTTATAACTGAAGAAACTTTTATTTCAAGTTGAATATACCACGATTGTACAATTAGATGATTATACCCGATTTTCTCATGTGCAACTATGAAATCTATTGAGATGTCATTTTTTCAAACACAATTGAGATTTTTATTTTTATTAGTTAGGTTTGTCAATCTTTCTTTACATGCCAAAGTATAATTAAATGTGTGATATGTATAGTTAAATTAAGATCACGCATTTTGAAGTTACAAACTCTTTTAACTTTTGAATTCTCTTTGTCTCGAACTTGTTCTCCGATATTTTGTTCACTAAATAGGAAATTGTTTCAATCTCTGGCAAGGTCCATTCACTCGCAACAATGGATAAAAACTTTGAGAGGTGAGAGAGAGGCACTAATCAATGTCCTAAGTGTATTTCAGGCATGTTACAATTGTTTGTTCTCCATGACAATGTTTGAGGGTTGAGATGATGCCAACATAATTCCTTTTGTGATATGAATAGTTAAATTTAAGATCACTTTAAATTTATAGTTCCCTTTGCCCCGAGCCTGATCCTTGAATTTATGTTTCACTATTTTTTTTGAGGCCTTGAGGTGAGAGAGGCACTACGAATCTCCTAACTGTATTCTACGCGAGTTCTGTTAGTTTGTTCTTTGTGATATGAAATGAAAGCCTATTGGCTTTGTCTAATTCTTGGTGTTCTCCTGTGAATCAACATTTATCTTAAAGTAGTCAATGGAGTCAATGGTTCTCGTGGCATGTCTTTTTATTGTTTTGATCAAATCTCAGGTTTTCTCCATATTTACATAACTAAATAGTAACACGCCGATTGGTTAAAATCTTAATGGCCGAAGTAGATCATATTCCCTCCGTTTTAAAGATATAAGATGTTTTAACATTTGTCCATATTCACATGTACACAAATGTATATAGGCACATTTTAGTTTATACGTTAACTCATTTAAGTATGCATATAGACATCACGTATAACATCTAAAATCTTTTACTCCCTCTGTCCATAAAAGATGTCTCAATATTATATAGATTTACATTTATCTACACATGGCTATTAGGTAGAGGCGTAAAGTCCCGGCCGGCCAGCCAGCAAAAATTATGGACGTCAACTGTCGCTCGCGTATCGCCTTGGAGCCTTTCCCCTCCGCTACAGTAGACTAGGGGCGATTTTCTTGAACCTTCCCGTCAACCCACCTCGCGCGGCCGTGATTCGTGGGATTTCTTCGTCTCCGGCGGCTGCTCCGGCAGCGGGAGGCGGGGGAATCCCCGGATCCGGCCATGTACATAGTGTAGGGTTAGTGGGTGTGCTTACCGGCGGCGTCTTGGAGGCGGTGGCGTCGGCGGATGGCGTTTTGGGGACGGCTGCTTCCTCCTCCGGCGACGGCGCTCCCTGGAGTTCCGGCGTCAAGCAGGCGTCTTCCTCCCGTGCTCGCGGACCTCGGTGTCCGCCGTGCGCGTCCCAGCCCGCGCTAGGTCTCGGTGCGGCGAGCCTAGCTTTTGATGTTGAATCTGAAGTTGTTGTGGTTGAATCCAGGCGATGCAGTCAGAGGCGCAAGGTGGAGGCTCTCCGGAGTTCGAGGACCATCGACTTCCCGTCCGCCATGGGCCATCTTCTGAATCCAAGGCTTGTGGAAGATGCGGCGGCGGCGCGCCGATGGAGCGGCTTGTTCCTCGCCGGCGGCTTCGTGTTTGCAGAAGGGCTTGTTTGTAATTTCGATCTTTGTAAGGGACCTTTCTGTAACTTCCTGGGTTTAATATAATCAGCTTCTTCCCGCAAAAAAAAAACTGTCGCTCGCGTGCGTGAAGAAAAAGGATTACCTCAACGGCGGGCCACCGAAGCATACACTCTACGATAGATTTTTTTAACGTGTTAATCAATTATTTGTTATGTCGCAGGAGTCCTATAGGCATAAGTCACTGTGTCGGTTTTTATGTGTCGATTAGTTTTTTTTTATTTGACTCGGTCTCTCGGAGGTGCTCATAGGGGTAGGCGCGTGTATATGAGCGCTTGCGTTGTACTGTGTGTCGATTAGTTTTTGTTACGACTTATGTTGCACGAAAGACTTTCACCAAAAGGGATCGTGTCAAACAGGTAACGTAGTTACGTTACTATTAATTCCTTTTTAAATCTTAAACGTGGATTCTAGATCTAACTATTTAAATTAATTTAGGTGATGTGGCTTAATGTGGTGGCTCGAAAAACTAACTCATTTTGCTTTTAGTATATAATAGAATAGATTGATCGTTTATTTTCACGTAGATGGATAGTAGATGGATTGTTCGGACGAGTTTTTCTACTCACATTTCATCGGTGCCTCTTGGGATGACTCCTCCAATGATGATACGGAAATTTGGATAAGACTAGGGAAATTAGCACGGCAATGCCGCGCCTGTGTAGTAAATGAAATTTAAATTTGGTAACGTGCACATCTAAAAATTGGGTAGGTTTGAAAAGTAGTGCAATTTAAAGAAGTTTGTGTAATGCTGAAATTTGTTGGAATTTGCTGAAATCCGTTGGAATTAATTTAACTCTATAATTGGAGGAAATATATTTTATGAGCATTTATTAAATTCAATTTAAGTTCAGTTTCGTGATCAGAGGAAATTAATTTGTATTTTCTCCAAATATTCATGTAACAAAGTATTTTAAAATTTAGCTACATAGTTAGAGGGAGTTAAGTTTTGTATTTTTTAAATATGTTAAATAAATTGAATTGATGAAATATGGTTGCATGTTGTCATGATTTTTTTATTAACACCATAATTAGAGGAAGTATATTAAGTGAGCATTTTTTAAATTTATTCTATATTTTCGGGAAATTGAATTTGTATTTCCTACAAATATTCACGGAATTGAAATACAAAAATATGTTTGCATTACGTCGTAAATAGGAAGCATTTATTTTTGTGGTTATTTTGATATTTCTTTCATATTTTTCTAATGGGTAGATTTAAAGGTGTTGATTTTGCAGTAGTAATCATTTTGTGGGAATTTTTAAGATGAACTGAGCCCACCTGTCATGGTGAGAGTTCAGTTATATTATATGTAAATGTTAACTTATTTGGATTCATATAATATATTTGTATTTTGCCTTAAATACTTAATTTAATTCTATAATCGGAGGGAATACATTTTATGATCATTTATTTAATTCAATTTAAATTCAATCCGTAATTAGAGGAATTGAATTTGGCACGATTAAGCGCCGCACCCGTGTAGTTGTAACTGCATTATTGCATGGATTTCATACCGATAAAGTTATGTTTCTCTTTTGTTTGCAAAATATGTGAATAGGTAGTGAATAAAGTTTGTGTAAGATACAGTTAGAAATCGATAATAAAAATATCATAGTTGAGGAAATTGGGAAATTTACTCTGAATTTACTATGAAGGAAGACAACCGGGTCAGTATGAATGAAATAAAGAGAGAAGGAGATAGAAATAATGTTGTTGTACGAATTAAAACAAACTGTGGTGAAAAAGATAGTATCATAAAATTATCGTGAAGCAGTTAAAAAGAATTGACATAAAAAATTGATTTAGATGTATAACCAGTTGAGAACACTTTGCTATAAATTACAGTTGAGAACATCAAAAAATGTACTTTGAATTTATCATAGAGGAATACAGTCAGGAATATGACTGGAAATTAGGCATATTAGCTATGATTTTTAGTAAACTGGATATGAATTGTGAAAGTGCAATTCAAATTAAATTCAAGTTGTCATGTATGAAATGCAAAAGTTATAAAGATTGTTGTTTTTTTCCCAAATTTACATACATTGTTTGCATACATAGTTTGCATTATTATGAATTTCAGATGAGAAGTTATATTTTTTTCATTTTTTCAATTGTTAGATGAAAGTGCAATTCAAATTAAAATAAAGTTGATTAATCAAGTATGGAATGCAATAGTTAAAAAGGTTTTTTTTTCCTGCAAATTTCCATATATTCTTTGCAATTCAAATTAAATTTAAGTTGATTAGTCATATAAATTCGATATGAATTGTGAAAGTGCAATTCAAATTAAATTCAAGTTGTCATGTATGAAATGCAATAGTTACAAAGGTTGTTGTTTTTTTTTCCTCAAATTTTCATACATTGTTTGCATTATTGTGAATTTCAGATGAGAAGTTACAATTTGTTTTTTGTAATTATTAAATGTAAGTACATTTCAAATTAAAATAGAGTTGATTAATCAAGTGTGGAATGCAATAGTTGGAAATGTTTTTTTTTCCTGCAAATTTTCATATATTCTTTGCATTATTCCGAATTTGGGATGAAAAGTTATAAATTTTACAGATTTCAGCTTTTTTCTGTAATTATTAAATATCTGGCGGAGGGGGCCCACTTGTCATTCTGTTGAAAATTTGCAAAATGCCAAGAGTCTGACATGTGGGCCGCAGTGACGGCAGGGTCTCCGGCGGCGGACGTGGCCGCGCTGCCGAGCTCGCGCTCGAGCAGCTGCGCGCGCGCCGGCCTGAGAGTGCGTGGATCCGCGAGAGGAGACGCAGGGAAGCCGTACGGGCGGTGGGATGGCCCATTTGGTGGCCGGAATCGCCGGCGGCGAGCGATTCCGCGGCGGCGGACGACGAGCGCGGCGTCGATGATTCCGCCGCCTGCGCGACGTTCCGGCAGCCCAAACTCGGCGAGGGAGGAGAGGCAGCGGTGGCGGAGGCCGGTGCGTGCTTGGATTCGAGGGGAGGGACCGGAGCAGCGGCATCGAGCGCGGCGGCCGGCGGCGACTTCCGGGGGCGTGCGGGAGATAGAAGCAGAGGGAGGGAGGCGTTCCGTCAGCCCAAACTCGGCGAGGGAGGAGAGGCAGCGGTGGGGGAGGCCGGTGCGTGGTTGAATTCGAGGGGGAGGGACCAGAGCGGCGGCATCGAGCGCGGCGGCCGGCGGCGACCTCCGCGTCGCGCGCGAGAGAGAAAGGAGGAAGGGGGATTCTGCTGGCGTTTTTACAGAAATGTCTCTCGTGTTCTGTTAATTTGCAAAGAGGTCCAATGTAGCGTTAAAAGTTGGACTGCGGAGCAATTTCTCGCTATGCGAGTTCGTCTTTGCAAACTTGGTTGCGCCAATAATCGTGCGAGGCCTCTGATTGGTAGAAAGTCGCCAGCTACATTGTTGCTACAGTGCGCACGAATTTTGGCGCGATCTGGGCCGTCCGCCGCGACGATCGGACGCCCAAAGGAAAAGGGGCGACGTGGATAGCGGGACTGGCCGCGAATTCCTCCAACTTTTATATATAGGTACCATGAGTGAAAAAAAAGACACCATCGTCTCTTGTATGCCTGATCAACAGTCGGTGCACCATGCATAACGCACCGTGGTGAGAGTTGAGAGACAAAGCTGAACACGAAACCAGAGAGATCTGGAGCTGCCACAGTAGCAATTTGCCAAATTTTGGAGCATCTTCTTAGCCATAACTTTGAATTTCTAGCCAATTTTGACCCGACGAAAACAAACACAAAACAATCAGTTTTGGGCCAAAACGAAACAGAACCCCCCCACCTCTCCCCCTTGCTCTCTCGCTTCGGCCCAAACTCCGGCGTCGGCGGCGGCGGCGACAGAAGGACCTCCGATGGGGAAGAGCAAGGGCCGAGCGTCCAGCAGCGGCCTGGCGGCGTCGCTGCTGCCGGACTCCCACGCCGCCGTCCCCGTCGTGGGGTTCGGGGGCTACCACGGCGCCTCCCGCGTTGAGCCCGCCGCCCTCCTCCCCTCCTCCTCCTCCTCCGACCCCGACGGCCCGGTCCGCCTGCCCCCCGTACGTACCCGTCGCCGTCCCCCTCTCCCTCATAAACCCTAGCCTAGTTACGACCCTGGCCTAGCCTAGCTCGCTGGCTGCTGCTTATGTTAGGGTTTTGTTCCGCTGAAGCTCGTCGGCGATCTTACTCTAGCTTGTCTGTTTGTTTTTCAAGGACGTGGATGGCGAGGTGCTGCAGCACCTGAGGAGGCTGGGGAGGAAGGATCCCACAACAAAGGTAGGTTCACCCCTGATTTCCCGTCTCACCCCCTGTTTCTGCCCCTTTGCTGTGTTCTCTAGATGAAGTAAGGAAGTCAGTGTGTACCAACTCTCACTACGTTGTTATTTTATTTCATTTTGTAACTTTGCTGTATAAGTGAAGAGGTTGAGACTTTTACTACACACCAGATTTCAGATATCGTTAATCAAGCAAAGAGATGTACAAGCAGCGATGCACATGCTCTTAATTAATAGTGCTACAACACAATAGATCATGCCCGGTGATTGCGTGGCCCACTGCCATCAACTTTAGATTGGTGACACATGCATTGTATATCTTCATTGCTTGCTCTCCTCTCCCTAAGGTTCTCCACAAAGCGCCCAACACGCCTATTTATACATCAAAGTTGGAACACGTTGTCCAACAATTGAAGCTTGTTGCTTCTTCGGGTTTCTAAGCACTAAATAGTAAGTCGGGAAGAGGAAGAAAGAGAGTGCTCAAGAGCACTAGGAATGGGAACATGGAGGAACGCCCAACTTGTTTGTTTCCACTTCTAGGTGCAAATATTTTGTTTGGTGCTTTCCTGATGCCTCCCATTCCTACCGTTCTTGTGAACTCCTTCCTCTTCCTTTTGGCTTGCTCAATAGGTTTGACGGAGAAATCATAGACATGAGTGCACATACTTAGATAAACGTGAGATCTCGAAGGCCAGGCAGGAAGAGGAAGAAAAGAGAGCATAAGAGCAGTAGGAGTGGGAACATGGAGGAAATCCTAACTTGCTTTGTTCTGACCTCTAATGTTAACTAGAGGTGAGAACCTGGTTTGGTGTTTCCCGATGCCTCCCATTCCTATTATTCTTAAGCACTCCCTCCCCTTCCTTGTTGCCTTACTCAGTAGCTTTAGCCTACAAACATATATTGCACACATTTTATGTGGCTGATATTTCCTGCAGTGCAGTGCACACCAGTTTCCCTTCCCTTTCCAAAAAAACGCATGCCATGTTTCTTGAGTATATGTTCAATGCCATGTTTCTTAGACCTTATGCTAAATTTGTTAAAACATCCACTTCATCGGCACTATATTATGTCAAATCATCTGGCGCTCAGCACTGGTTATTATTATTAGAGGCAATCGTGCTACAATCTTATTAGCCCAAATTATGCTACCCGAAGGCTGATTGCCCTCACATTTGTTTCTTCTTTAATGCAGCTCAAGGCGTTATCTGCGCTATCTATGCTCTTTACACAGAAACCTGGCGAGGAAGTTGTGCAGATCGTACCACAATGGGTATTTTCCTCAGTTGCTCTGTTTGCCTCGTCAGATTACACTTATAATACTATGGTCTTTGTTCGAGCATTAAGTTGGGTCCTTTTTAGGACCAATTCTATCTTCCTTACCAACTTCTGTAGTATTTCTACGAGAATATGCCAATTTCCATGATATTCTTCTTTCCAGCACGTAATGTTAACTTTCGGACAATCCATGTTAAACATAGCTGTAGATTAGAATCTGCCTCTGTGGTCCATTTTCTGTTCTCCATAGTAAGCTTGAATATATATACTCCCTCCGTCAAAAAATAAGTGTCTCAAGTTTGTCCAAAAGTGGATGTATAACAATGTCCAAAATATGCACCTTTTCCAAAAGTTTGTCCAAAATATATACACTTATTTTTGGACGGAGGGAGTATATGCTAATAATGGGTTACCGATTAAGTTACCTTTTCCAGAAAATATGCACCTGCGTCATCATCTACCTTCTTAATTTTACAGGCATTCGAGTACAAGAGACTGCTGCTTGACTATAACAGAGACGTTCGTCGTGCTACTAACGATACCATGTCTAGCCTAGTCACGGCAGTCAAGTATGGCCATTTCCTTTCATTGAACAGATGCAAGTGGTCTGTGCCGTACTGCTTTTATATTTACCATGCTGTGGCTTTTGGTCCAGTTATTGAAGGCCTTATGCTTAGAATTCATTTTACTCCCTCCTTTTCCAAATACTTGGCACTGTTGACTAAAGATTTGTTTCTGAACACTTGACATGTTGATGTCCCAGGGCATTCTCCTAAATTTCCCCTTCTATGATTTATCCATATCCGCTACCTTGTTGCTTCTGCTTGAGATATTACTGAATGGTATTTTGGCCAGCATGTATAGAAAATGCGATCACGTAAATATGCATGTTTACTCAGAACTGACAAAATATCTAGAAACAGAGTATATGTAGATTGCAAATTCTTTAATTCTTTGATGGTTATGGATGTTTGAACTGACTGTTTTCAGGAAGGGTCTAGCTCCACATCTCAAGTCTTTGATGGGTCCTTGGTGGTTTTCTCAGTTTGACCCTGCTACTGAGGTTGCACAGGCTGCTCGACGTTCATTTGAGGTGCATATTATGATTATTCCTTATCTAGTTGATGATATTCGCCGCAAGTCATTGTCAACTGAAGCTTTATCTGGATTTTGCATTCATTTTCATCTGGGATGCTTTTCTGCAGTAAACTATAACCACTGGCTTAGAAGAACTAAAAACTACAAGTCAATCAACTAGAAAATGTTGGCCCGTGATGCAGTAGCTTAATTTAAGGCCCGTTCTTAAAAATAATTAGGGCATGTTTGCCTAGCTGTGATATAATTTTTCTTACTGGTTTAGTTTTATTTTGCTCCTGACTAATATGTTATATTGGTTTGTTATACTGACCCGTCGAAACATAAAGAAGTAATGCTTTCACATTCTTTAAGTGTGATTATATGAGCATGGGTGCTGATGTGTGCACCCTATTGTTTCAGACAACTTGAAGAACATAGAAATTTGAAAAAAATCTTGGATGTAGTGTGGTATAACATGTGAACCTGCAAAACTCCATAAAATTAAGACCCGACTTGGCCTGCACAAAAAAATAGTCACCTTTAAACTGCAAATCTGCAATACTCTTCAGTTAGCTCATGTTCTTCTGTGCAGGACATAATTGGTCATATTCTTGGATGAAACTTCGCAGGTTCACATATTATAGCATGCGCTACATGCATGAATAGTATATTAAATTTGAAGATACTGTGTGCACCTGTACCCATGCTCATATGTATTTCTTACATTTTTTCTACTGTATTTGTAGGCAGCGTTCCCACAATCAGACAGAAGGTTGGATGCTTTAATGCTATGTGTGAAGGAGACGTTTCTGTACCTAAATGAGAATCTTAAGCTAACAACACAAGCTTTATCCGACAAGGTTACACCGGTGGATGAATTAGAAGATATGTATGAGAGGGTGAGCTTTATGGTCTTAACCTGACATGCAATTGTTTGATCAGTTATGTTCATGTTTTAACCTCTTTTTGTTCTGTATGCAGTCTGTTTTGAATAAATTTCAGCTGCAGTAGAAAATGTCAAAGTAATCATTTTTCCAACTTTGAAAAGCAGATTGATCAGTTTGTGTGTGCAATCTGTTGTGCATATAGATCTTGTGCGCTCTTTGTGCTGTGTGAAACGGTTCTTATATCTGATGCGGTTGGTTTTGTGGTAGTCGATTGGGCCTCAGATTTGTTCCTTCGCTGTTGCTCATGCGTTCTTATCATTAAATGCATCATTCACAACTTCCGCTGCTTCCTGTTATTACTATGAATCTATATGTGCGTAGAGATGCTGCACTACTGCCTGCACATTCTCCAACTCCACGGTCACCATGTGTGGCCTGCAGCAGGGGGAAGTTGGTTAACCCCCTTTCTTCCTTGCATGCACAGAGGCATATAAATGCTGGCCTCCAGCCTGACTGAGCAAAGTTTGTGGGAGGCATAGAAAAGTCTTCTTCCTGGCAACAAACTGAACCCTGTGGCATTGGCGGGCCACCTCTCTTGTTGGCAACCCAACTCTAGCCGTGTGAATATGGAATTTGATCTGGGTGGCACACAGGTCCTTGTTTTAGATAGATTGTAAGGTTCCTTCAAGAGTACATACTAGGAGTCGAAGACATATCACTCAGACCGTTTCTTTATTCCTCTGTAGCCTCGCTGATGTTTATAAATATCAGTAATAGCATTGTGCCCCTCATATCTTCTTATAAAAGGACTTGACACTATGAAGTACTATAATCTTTTAAGAGCATTCATTTAGTTGTTGGATATAATTATTGTCTTTCACTATGGCATTTTATCTGTAAATGTACTGTGCTTCTAATACCTGCCACCCTCTTTTCTATCTCCCTGTGTTAGGTGATATCATCTTCACTGTTAGCAATGGCAACTCTTATCGAGATTTTACTAGGAGTAAAATTACAAAGTGGTGGCAGTGACAGTTCGAATACTGAAAGCAAGAGTCATTCAAAAGTTCGATCTGCCACATTGTCTTCTGCTGAAGCTGCACTCTCTATGCATAAATATTTTATTGATTTTCTGAAGTCTAAAAGTGCTGTTATACGGTCGGCTACATATACTCTCCTTAAAAGTTATGTCAAATATGTTCCTCATGTTTTCAACGACGAAACCATGAAGATACTATCTTCCACTCTACTTGGTGCCTTCAGTGAAAAGGACCCATTGTGTCACTCTGCTATGTGGGACACGGTTCTTACTTTTTCTAGAAGGTTTCCAGAGGCTTGGTCATATTGCAATGTTCACAAGGTTGTCCTCAATCGGTTTTGGCAGTTCCTACAAAATGGATGCTACGGGTCTAAACAGGCCTCATACCCTCTAATTGTTCAGTTTTTGGTTTCTATACCACCTAAAGAAGTTGCTGCAGAGCAATTCGCTTTCGAGTTATTAAAAAATCTCTGGGCTGGTAGAACCCAAAGGCAGCTATCAGCTGCTGACAGTTTGGCTTTCTTTACTGCGTTCAAACAGAGTTTTTTGTGGCTTCTTAAAAATGTGCCGAGGTATCCTTTTCAAACTTTCGCTGGTTTATTAAGTGTGAATTCATTTTTTCCAAGTTCTCCAGTTTCTTAATAATCACCTTTTTTTTCAGAAATTCTGTTGAAGATTCTTCAGACTATATTCGCAACGGGCTTATAACTAATGTTCTTGTCAAAATGGTTTGGCAAGATTACCTTCAATTATCATTATCAAAAAATCTGGATGTAGTTCCCAGTTTGCTGTCTGAAGAAGCAACTACTGATGATCACCAGCTATCTCATAAAAAGTCATTGTCGGCGGCGAATGTGCGCCACCCTGTTTACTATTATCAGGATTTGGGGAAATGTATCGCTGAAATATTAGATGACATATCAGTTACAGAAAGTCATTTGTTGGAAACTGCTTGTGAGTCTCTATTGAGGGACTATTTGGACATAGTTCAGCAAGGGGAGAAGCTATTAAAATTTCAGGATCACATTGACCAACTTGTGTCATTCTTTCGTTCTTTGGATGTACTAGTTGTACAGAACGGCAGGACATGGCCCCTAGAAAACTTAGCTAGACCGCTGGTTGAACATTCTCTGCCAGCTATCAAGTCCATGGTAAGCTGAGGCACTGAATTCATCCATCTTCTGTTGACTTTGATTTTTTTCATTTTGAGGTATTTGTTTATGCTATATGATGCCAACATGCAAATTACTTGACAAATAAACTTGATTCAAGTTTTGTTTTGTTTTGATGCAGGACTCCCCAAGTCTTGTTAAACTCCTTTTAGTTTTGGTTGATATATTCGGGCCTGCCCCCCTGTTCTTGAAAAATTCTGGGATAAATGATGGTAAATCATATGTTGAGCCTTATCTGAGTTTATTCAATGCTGATTTTGTCCCTTGGTGCTTGGATGGGAAGTATAGCACCTGCAGTTCAAAGATTGATTTATTGCTTTCTTTAATTCAAGAAGAGTGCTTCTTTGACCAGTGGTGTTTGATCATTAAACATACTGGAGCTAAACAAAAGCGACCTGTCGATCATGAAATATCACACACTAATGACCAATTTGAACTGCTGACACTTATACTTAAAAAAGTCAGAGAGAGAATTGCCAGTGGAAAGCTGAAAAATTTGCAGAGAAGCGGTTCCTTGCCAGAACATTGGCGACATGATCTATTGGATTCTGTTGCAGTTTCTGTCTTCTGTGATCAGCCTGCTACAGATTCTCATGTACATTTTCTATGGTATGTGCTTCTAACTTGATGTTCTCTATCATGTGCTTCCTTGTTTGCTCACACATTTGTGCATTAGTTGTTTCTTCAAGTTTCTATTGAAAGTACATGTGTGGGATGAGGACTTATATCGGCTTAGTAGCCAAAAGTTATAGTTCATTTGGTTTACCCAATAGTCGAAACTGTTAATAATTCAGTTTACTAAAGTTGCCATGGTGATGCTCCACGAAATACATAGCTGATGTGGGCTTGACTTAAATTTATTATATGTGAAATTGTAGTGCTGCGCTTGGTGGCTCCAGTCAAGACGATCAAATTTGTTTTCTTTCTGCTGAGGCTGTTTGCAAAATTCGTGGATCCATTTTAAAGTCTTTGGCATCGGTACTCATCACATCAACTTTTGAGTGGACAAAGTCTTCACATTTTCTGTTGTTGCCGGTGGAACATGAGCATTTCAAGATTCTAGGGGAACAGTCCTTGTCAGCAAACTTTGAGATGGCTCAGTTTGCTTTTCAAGTTTTTGAGCGTAGCTTGTTTGCCCTAAGGACACATGAGGAAGATTCTGTTTTTTCTCATATTCTGGCTGCTCTGTTTATCATCGAATGGGAATGCAGCATGGCTTTAACTCTTGCAGAAGAGAGTGATTTGAAAGTTCATAAGGAGGAAACCAACGTTGAGGCTTTGATGTACAATACTTCAGATGATCATTTGGATGAGACAGTACATCTGAAGGCTAACCTTGCAGAACATATACATGCTTTCCGCCAAAGCTTAATTCCATCCTTTTGGAATGACCTTCATTTAGGCACTTTGAATAGGCTGGCGAATATTCTAGCACAGTCCGTCAGGTATGCTGTATTTGACACGACAGACTTACCTATTGAGAGGACAGCAGTCTTATGTTCTGAGTGGGTGGTGGACATGTTGACACTCATTTCTCTTGATCAATAAAGTTGCAAAGTTTTTTTGATATGTTGTTATCTGAGGGAGAATATTGGCCGATCTGGGTGAAACCTTCTGTACAGAATGGCCATGCAACAGTGAAGATCCAAAGTGAGCCGCTTACTACAGATGGAACTGTAAGAATCTGTTTCTTTTTGCCCCCATCCCACCAAAACTAGTGCATGCATCTGTTTGCACACTTACTAGACATGCTCTCTCTCTCTCTCTCTCTCTCTCTCTCTCTCTCTCTACAGTTTTAAGAAATTTTATTTCTGAATTTTAGTGCATTAACCATAAGTAGCACCTACCTATATAGAAGTGTTTAGCCTGGAAACATTCTAGTTGATACATAGTAACTGTTTGTGGCTTGGTTATCTGCACTGTAAAATTTCGTAAAAAGTATATCATGCTTGAAACAAAAATTTCATAATGAAAGTAGAAAGTATTTTTTTGCTTGCCATGTCACAGCTACACTCTCAGGAGCTTGGGCTGTGAATCTGTGATACAGTAGTATTGGCAGAAATATCACACGAAGTTCGTAAAGAGTTGGCCATTATACTGCTGTATTACTATTGTGCAAAGAATTAAATGCGCTTAACATGGTTAATTCTTTCGATGCAGGAACTGAAACATGAGCGGTTCATTGCTTTTGTTGACAAGCTTGTCCTAAACCTCAGCTTTGGTGAAGTGATTTTAGCTCCTGTTTCTTCCTTCTCTAGAGTATGGGTTGCTGCAGAGATGATTTGCACTTGGAAGTGGAATGGGGGAAGCGCATTTAGCACATTCTTACCTGCTCTGGTTCAGTACATGAAAACAGATCCATGCCATGAGGTCAGCTTCGTGTCCATGTTGCTTGACACATTGCTAGAAGGGGCCCTTATGCACGGGAGTAGTGACTGGGCACTGTTCAATTCTTGGCATCTCTCTGACAGCGAAATTGAGAAAATTCAAGACCGTTATCTGCGTGCTCTTGTGGCTTTGTTATATACTACTTACACAAAGGAATCTGTTTTGAGAGAATCCGATGCACATGTACTTTTTGAACAGCTAGCGAGTAGTCTTTTTGTTGGTTCAACAGTAAACAGAAAATGTTTAAGGACTCTTCCCTTTGTCATGAGTACAATCATCAAGCCCTTGACAGAAAACATGAGATCGAATGAAGCTTCTTCGTCAACTGATTTGTTGGGAAAAAGCATATTGAGTTGGCTTGATGAAGCCATCTCTTGTTTGTCATCGAGTCCAAGGGAACTGGCACAACAAGGTAGGCTACATTATAATTCTTACAATTTCTACTGGTATAATATGATTTTACAATCAGATAATATATCATCTGTTACTTTTTCAGATATTGAGGATTGGATGCAAGTGGTGTTATCTTGCTTCCCATTGAAGATAACTGGAGGAACACCAAAACTGGTAGTTAAGTTTGAACGTGAGATCAGCGATGCAGAAACATCGTTATTGCTTACTCTGTTCTCTCGCTACCAGACTTTCTATGCCAGCGCAGATTCATCTCTGTCCTCTAGGGAAACTATGCTATCAAAAACTGTCGAACTTTTGGGAGTGAAACTAACGGCAGTTATGGTTGGTTATTGCTGGACAAAACTTAGTGAAAGTGATTGGTGTTTTGTGTTCCGTATTCTACGTAAGTGGATTGAATCGTCTGTTTTACTTGTTGAAGAAATGACAGATAGCATCAATGATGCTGTGGTAAACCAGACATCCTCTGAAGACATCTTGGAGAAGCTTAAATTGATAGCTTGCACTATGGAGGACCTAACATTTACTTTTGCTGAATCTGCTTTGGTTACATTGTGTCGCCTCAACCTTGTTGACAATCTCCATGAGACAGATAATTCACAAAATCTGCAGCTTGTTAGATCAGGGGAATATGCAGAGAGTAATGACAAGATGATGGAGAATATCCTCCGTTTGTTCTTGGCTTCTGGTGTTTCAGAGGCAATTGCAGGATCTTGTAGTGAAGAGGCTTCATCTATCATAGCTTCAGGTCGTGTGGATTATCTGCATTTTTGGGAACTAGCGGCATCATTCATCATCAATGCTTCACCACAGATTAGAAGATCTGCACTGGAGTCCATGAAACTGTGGGGGCTTACCAAGGAATCAGTCAGCGGACTATATTCAATTCTTTTCTCCTCGGAGCCAATACCTCATCTACAGTTTGCAGCTTACTCTCTACTTATGTCTGAGCCCCTCTGTCAACTTTCATTAGTCAAAGGGTGTCCTCTAGGAGAAAACCCATTGTCATCTCAGGAGTCTGACATGGGTCAAAGTATTGAGTCGATACCAGATTCAGAGAATGCCCTATACCTCAGAGACGAACTCTCGGCCTTGATTGAGATGCCTTCTTCTGAACTTGCCAAAACAGATCTGATTGCTCAAGAGAGGGTATAATATAATTGTCTGATTTAAATTTAGCTTTATTTCTTATTTGAGCTCATTTCTTAGTTCATGTGCTAATGGTCTGTGTTCTCACTCACTAGGTTAACGTCTTTGTTGCCTGGGCATTGGTGTTGTCCCACCTGCAGTTACTGCCGTTATCATCAACTACTAGGGAAAAAGTACTTCAGTATGTACAAGATAACATTAGTCCGTGCATATTGGATTGCATTTTCCAGCATATCCCATTAAGGACTGCTGCACCTAGCGGGAAGAAAAAAGATGTTGAACTCGGGCCTGAAGCAAAAGCTGCTGCCGAAGCTTCTAAGAATGCCATCGTTACATGTTCACTGCTGCCATATGTGGAATCTCTTTGGCCTGTAGGGGTTCTGCAAATGGCCTCACTTGCAGGGTCATTGTATGGGATGATGATTAGACTACTGCCTTCCTATGTACGCACATGGTTCACTAGCTTGAGAGATCGTTCATTGTCCTACTCAATCGAGTCCTTCACTAGATCATGGTGCAGTCCTCCTCTTCTACTAGACGAGTTTTCACAGGTATGAGCATGCCATTTTTTGATTTACCTTTTCTTATTGACCATGCTTTGTTAATTGTCAAAATACTCCTGCTGGTGAAATTTATTGGCCACCCCTCAGCCCTGATTTTTGAATAATATTGTGTTACCACAAAATAGAGGTGTGTACCTATAATCTATGGGTTTAGTAGCACTAGTAAGAGGCACATGCCTTCCATATATAGTAGCCTATGTGAACGTTGGACAGATAATTGAATTTGCGGTTCCTGAGATCTCTGGGCAGGTATTCTTCTCACACTTTGATTCATGTGATTCTGAATGGTGTTTAATTGCGTCATTGAGTAGTCATAATATCTTTTCAAGATGTTTAAGTCAATATACAATTTTCGAGGAAGTTTAATGAGAAAAACCTAGATACTAGTATATTTTAATCCTGCAACACCAACTAACGACATAGGAAAATTTCTCCGGAACTTGTGTACATCATTTCATTAAATCGTTATTCTACAAACATGAAACATGTAGTGCTGTAGTTATTAAAATCCATAGTGAATGATATCTGCTGCTCGTGTGGCACATGTACCGACACCGTCTAGTTCATAGCTCAGAACATGCGCATGTAATTTTATACGAAACATCAAGAGTACCCAGGGTTGGGCGGGAAAAAGTTTCTACTCTATAATCAAGTGTTTCTTCGTTATGCAGGTTAAGGACTCTGTCTATGATTCTGATGAAACATTCTCGGTTAGCGTGAACCGATCGGCGTACGAGATCATAGCTACATACAAGAAGGAAGAAACAGGGATCGACCTGGTGATACGCCTTCCGAGCTGCTACCCTCTGCGCCACGTCGAGGTTGAGTGCACGAGAAGCCTGGGCATCAGCGAGGTGAAGTGCAGGAAATGGCTGCTTTCCCTGACATCGTTCGTCCGCAACCAGGTAGAGTAGAAATCTCGCCACTGGCACAGAAAGAAAGTGAATGTAAAGTGACATTGATGACATGTGTGTGTGTGTTTGTGAATGCAGAACGGTGCGATTGCGGAGGCGATCCGGACGTGGAAGAGCAACTTCGACAAGGAGTTTGAGGGGGTGGAGGAGTGCCCGATCTGCTACAGCATCCTGCACACGAGCAACCACAGCCTACCGCGGCTGGCGTGCAAGACGTGCAAGCACAAGTTCCACGGCGCCTGCCTCTACAAGTGGTTCTCGACCTCCAACAAGTCCACGTGCCCGCTCTGCCAGACCCCCTTTTAGGAGCAGTAGTAGTTATCTGTTAGGAAACCACTTTTGTGTACTTGGCTGAGTGAGTAGGAGTATATCTTCCAGGATACTTGTTTTTGCCCCAAAATACTTGTTTTTGTGTGTGTTTACAAGTTAGCTGGGGGATGAACAGACCTGATAGTTTTGGAACGCACTTCATGGTTGCCAGGCAACCACCTACTGTAACATTGTAGCTGAATATGGTTGTAATTTTTTCTGGCAGAGGCACATCACTTTTGAATGATCTAGAGAGTTGTCAATTGCTCACATCTTCAGAGACATCAACACTGTTGCCTAACATCTTGCTCGCAGGAACAGGAAAACCAGAAAAACGTTTCTCTCTTATCAACCACCGTTAACAAAAATAGTTTCATATAAGAAACCATTGCACATAAGTTTTTTTCGCATCAAAGATTTGAAAATAGCACACACAGAGTCCGCGAATGAAACTGGTTCATTAACAACTCAATTTAAAATAAAGAAAGGAGGCATATCCCTGTGAAATATGAATATTTGAGCCCACCTGTCGAGTTCAGCTATGATCAGCTAGCTATTACTCTCTCCGTTCCAATTTACGTCTAGATACATCCACATTTGGTGGATAGCAAGTCAATTAAAATGGAACAGAGGGAGTACTAGTCTTTTCCGGCTCTGGAGCTACGAGAACGTATCCAGCGAATTGGTATCTGGTGCACCCGATTTTCTTTGACCATCCAAAATGTTTTTAAAAATTTCATAAAAAAGTTTGGACATTGTTAATAGTCATATCTAACGTCTTAAAATTTCAAATCGAAATTCATAACACACATCAAGAAAAAAATAAACAAATCTGACAATGAATAGTGTCACTGTTAATAAACATTTGTCATTTTACTGTTGACGTTGTGTTTCAAGTTTAGATTTGATTTTTTGCGACAACTTATACATGTTACGTACAATGTCCAAACTTTTTTTCAGCTTTTCAAAAAATATTTTGGGTGGTCAAACAAAATCGGGTGCACCAATACATTGGTTTCACTGGATACGTTCTCCCGGAGCTACTGCATGCTGTAGCAGCTTTACCCACCACCACCTTGCCCGAAACGATCGTGGTCTCTCCGTCTTCCACTCTCCATGGCGGCGGACATAGCACCGGCACGGCGGCGAACAATGAACACAGGAACCCGCCACCTCCTGATAGAGATGCACGTGAACACGAACCTCAAACTGGATGGGTTCTATGTGTGTCGGCTGTCGAATCCCAGTGACCTGTGATGGTTTGCGTCCAGGCGTGTGCTGTTCAGGCCGCAAAGTAGCCTGTGATGGCAAGTCCCTAGAGATTGGTGACATTTAGTGCCCTTTCGCCTGTTTTTTTTGGGGACAGGCGGGCCTCGCATGGATTCGTGTCAGGAAACGAGTCGCGATCAGCCACATAATCGCTATTTGTGGCTAAGAATCCGTTGTAAATCAGCGATGTGTTGTAAACTTGTAATGTATGTTCTAAAAGACGGACAAGTTAGGAGTTGTTCGGGAACGCTCCAAGCTCTTCAGCACAGCTTCGTATTCGACTTGACAAGACGACGATTGGGGAACTTAAAGCCTTCGGGGGCTACTGTCGGGATATACCAAATGGGTATCCCCATGGAGTGGAGTTAAACTGGCCTGCCTGGATGGCCCACGGGTGGCAAAAGTGCAGGCTTTGTCAGGCGGACCAGTAAGCCGAAACGCATGATGGAGCAAGATCCGGCTTAGGAAAGTCAAGGCAGAGGCCTGCACCTGGAAGACTTGGAGTACAAGGCGGGTCGAGTTAGTCTAGGACTATATGTCTTAATCGGTTCAACCTTGCATGTAAGTACTAGGTCTAGCGGTCTTTATAAGTCGGCCTCCGAGGAAAGCTTAGGGTTAAGCTCTCATACACAATTGCATTGTACACATACAGACCTACCCTCTAGTGAATTATAGCAACACATAGGGTTTCGTTGCCGCCGTGGAGCCCGAAGCTCGGTAAACTTGTGTCAATCCCGTCACCGGAATTCTCCTGCCTTAACCCATGTTCTCCCTGCGGGTTATGACACCCTACTTCTTGCCTGCCGTAAAAATACCACGACAGAATCTGCCATAGTGCCACCACCATGGTCAACCGTAGAGATTAGCTAATTTTGGGGGTTCTCGATGTTGCATTTGTTGTTTCGAAATGTTACGAGGGTTTTTCCTTTGTGTCACATGAAAATCAATAAGACTTTATAGCTGTAAAAAGAACCATATGACAGTGCGACACAATATCGACAAAATCATCATCATCTTAACATGACAAAATGACAATTTCATCAACTCGAAACTGTATCTACTACTCCACTTTTAGCAATATACAGCTAAAACACTACAAGGTTCTCCACAAAAAATATAGTAAAATAAAGGAGTCTAACAGACTAACACATGTCTTGCCATCCAAAAGCGGCGCAGGCGGAGGGAATATTGGATTGGTGGAATGGAAGTAATCCTTTTAGAATAGTTCATGGCCCGGCTTCTCTATGCCCGTTCAACGCCTGCGCACGCCCTGACATCGTTTCTATGAACTTTTGAAGTGCATTCTCATTGTGGTTGTGGAGGAGGGCCGCCGTAGCCAACAAAATTTTGGTATCATCATCAGAGGAGTCATCCGAAGATGTATTGATATAATGGGAGTAGAAAAAACTCGTCCGATCTATCCATCTACGTGAAAACATACGACCATTTTTATATAAATAACAAACTAGTGGCCTATGCATCAAAACTGAAAACGATTTCTATACCTAGGCGCAGCCGGGCAAATGACTGAACTGGTCATGGATGATGCAGTTCGCCGGCGAGACCGAGTCAACAGCGGGCGATTTGCAGCCATCTTGGCCCGATTCTGAAGGGCAGCCGTAAAACCACATTTCTTCCTGTGTCGGTGTGGACTACGGGGTGGTGGCTACGCGGAAGAAGACGGGGACGACGGCGTGCAATGGCAGCAGGGGCCGAGCTCCTCCATCGACGCCAGATGTGTCCAAACAAAGCAGACAAGATGCGGGACGCCGGCGGCGAGGGAAGCAGCGGTCGCCGCGGCTATAACAGTTGACCGGGGACATGTAATGACACGGGCGATTGCACCACGACGGAGAGGGAGGGGTTAGACTCTTCGATGGAATTTGGGCGTGTGCCGCTGATAGGAGGGCCCAGGGAGAATAAGGGGAGGACGCGGCGATGTTCGCTCGATCTCAAATTTGGATTCGAAAGAGAGCGATATAGACATGCTCACAACTCCTAACCGGTTTGGGTGCGCCGTTAGGCCGTACTTTGTCCGTGCGTACGAATAGACAATGTCCATCAGTTTGGGCCTTTGGGAGGCCGGTGGCGATTGGAGATGCCCTGAGGTGTGCGCCTATCTACCCGGAAATCAGTTTTGGATCGTAGAATCATATGCTCCCACTACGCAGAAACCGAATTTCAAAATGACAAAAAAAATTAAATTTTTTGGCGTACATAAGAACATTCCATACTCGTGCAAAAAAGTTTCGTGAAGAAAAGTCATTTTTTATGCCTGGTGTAGAAAAGACAAATCTCAGGTGTTCCAAAAATGACTTTGCACAGAACTTTTTTTTTTGTCTTTTTTATGCTAACAACGAAAATATCTTTTTTTCGTGAAACTTTTTTATATGAACATAGAATATTCAAATGTACATCCAAATTTTTTGTTGAATTTTTTTAACATTTTAAAATTCAGTTAAAATGCATTTTACACAACGGAGAGATGTAGACCAGGAGTCAAAACACCGTGTCCCTATCTGCCTCCCGTGGGTAAATAATTGATGAGAGAGTGGAGTGGCAGCACAAGCTCGTTCACTGGTCACGAGCTGCCAAAACTTTCCTCTTTCGGCCTGGGAGCGCCTAGCAACTTTACCCACCACCTTGCCCAAAACTATCAAAGAAACTCCACTCCACTCTCCGCGGCGACGCAGGCGGCGGGGGACCGGGCACCGACGCGGCGGCGATCGATGGACGGCCGTAACGCAGGTAACCGTGACCTAGATCGTTCTTGGTTCCTGGGCAGGGGTTGGCTGCCACGTAAAACTTTCCTCCTTTTCTTGATTTCTAACCGCTATTTCTGCTCTGCTCGCCGAGACAATCATCAGGCTCCGGCGGCGGCAGCGAGATGAACGGCGACGGCGGTTTGTGGAAGGAGCCAGCTAGCTTCAAGCACAAGGGCGACGGCGCCAGGCAGTCCCTCGTCCCTGCTCT
This sequence comes from Poa pratensis, assembly GCA_947311845.1. Taxonomy (NCBI): domain Eukaryota; kingdom Viridiplantae; phylum Streptophyta; class Magnoliopsida; order Poales; family Poaceae; genus Poa; species Poa pratensis. Next base: position 3,772,699 of record CAMZMU010000096.1, read on the forward strand.
CCAAGGTTCCAGAGACAGCTTGGTAAGACCACCGTTGCCCCCTTCCCTCCCCGCATTGATTCAGTTTCTTCTCAACCCCCATTGCTGCATGCTCCTGGAAAAGGTCGTTTTGGGGTTCAAGATTACACTGAAAAATTGGTAGCAGAGACAGCGACAGATGCTGCTTCAGTTTCAGAGTACCCCCAACAGCTGCGATTTGGGTTTTTTCGCAAACAGTTAACCCAATGTTACAGAGTCAATGAGATTTTCATAATGCGGCAATCACTCCACTCATCCCAACTTTACGGAGCGATGAAATTTTACATTCGTACATTAGCCACGCAGTGAGATCCCTGAAATTTTACAGTCTCTCTGTAAGAAATATGTGGAGTTAGTTTCCCAGTAGAAACTATTATTTGGGCCCTTTCCTAGTTCTCGAGAGAGAAACCGTTGATATTTATTCTCTGAAGAGAAAATATTATGCTACGCCTTATGGATTAGTTTGGCATCGCAGATGGTGACTGACATGGTCATTTTCTCCGTGATACCATTTTCAGTTCTTTTCTTCGGATACAAGCAATGTTTAAGCTTGAGTCTTGTCTGCTGATCACAGTTTCTTCGAAAAATCATAAGTTTGGCATTCAGCAAAAAATCACTTCCTTGTCTCGTTGATAAATTTGGTTAATACTCTGGTTGTTATTGCGATGGGCACTGTATGCATACATGTGTTGTCTTTGAGGAGAACTTCTGAAGATGTACATTCAGTGCTGGGATTGTTTTGCCAACTACACGGAACAAACCCTACATATATGAAATCATGCTTCATTAAACAGCTGCTCTTTGGTTTTTTCTTTCTTGTACTGATTGCATCCTTGGCCTTATTAATTTAAGGTTGGGCTGTGTGCCTTTAGTTTAAAACTGATTGCATCCTTGTCCTTCAACAGAGCATACCAAAAGAGGGTGGACTCCATCCGAGGAATCCGATCCCTGAACCTGAGCCTGTCAAATTAGAAGCTCATCGTATCCCCAGATGTGCAGATCAAGTTGCGTTGCCTGATCCTGGGCATGTTCAAGCCTCAAAGGAGATTTCCTACACCACACTACCCGGGTGCAGGTTGACGAAATCACAAGATGAGAAGATACTAGAGATAGCTCGTACCAAGAAGCCTGGAATTCCTCTACATGTGGCATCCATGGACAATACAAATGTGAACTTGAAGGACTCCTTTCTTGTGAGTTTCATCCTGTCCCATCCCATAATTTTGTGCTAGTGTTTGTTACTCCAACTCCCATTGCTGCTCCTCTAATGTTGTAAGTTGGTAAAGGCTCCAGCTTTTTTATCTTTATTTTTCTGATCCTGCAGTACATACCGTTGCAACTTGTGCTGGATGATTTCAAGGAGAAAACTACTATTCAACTTGAAGCCCCTGACAACATCATATATAGTGTTGGAGCAAGCAAGCACAGTGGTGATCTAATAGTCATAGAATCTGGGTGGAATGCTTTTGTAGCTTCCCTGCGCATACAAGAGAATGACCTCGTCATTTTCAGAAGCAAGGGGAAAGCTCGCCTGGAAGTCGTCATCCTTGACCCAAGCGGTCATGAAAAAAAACCCTCATGTGCTGTCACTGGAAATCCTTCTTCAAGTACCCAAGAAACGTCTGAAGATTCTGTCTACGTTGTTGATCCACCGGCTCGTGCTGTTACTGACTTGAGCAGTTCCGACGAAGATGATGACTTGGTGAGAGAAGGCACGGAAGAGTCTTGCAGGGCGCAAAAACGGGTAACACGCAGTTGTGCGAAAACTCTGAAGATAGCAGCGACGTCCTCCCAGGTCATAGTAGTAGTAGTTAGTTACATGTGCAATTTGTTTATTTTACCCTATATTTCAGATAAATTCTAGTCATTCAATGCTCAGCCTATGAGATTATGCATGTCTTTCAGGATATGGAGCTAGCAACCCGCATGATCGGGCAGTGGTGAAGCTTGGAGACAGATCAGTACCTGCGTCCAACAGTCTCGGGGGCGCTTCCCAGCGGCGCTACATTTTAGGCCAGCGGGCAATTCTACCTTTGCAAGTGGAGAGGAAAGTCGAGGAGAAACTCAAGGAAATTGGATCTGGACCTCCTGTTCTTGTGAGAGTGCTGACCACTACAAATGTTCATTGCATTGGCGGTTGTGTATGTGAAATGGTGAGTTTACCCACCACTTGTAGTTTCTTTTCTTTTCTTTTTGCTGATTCTGCAATGAAATGTTGAGACCGGCGTCGGTATTACATTGAGGAACTTGCACTGACACACCACGCACAGCTAGGAACTGTTTCCGCTGAATGAATAATGAATCTGAAACTTGTGTGCACTTTCTTGGATAGGATTTCTGGATGGAGTATGCTTCCGCATGTCTCCCGGACAAGGCACAGCCCATCGTCCTTCAGCTGGCGGGGAAGAGGAAGCTGTGGCATGCCACGTTGAGCGTCATGAATGGCAACCGGAGGCGGGTCTACACCGGCTGGAAGGAGTTCGTCGAGGACAACCGGCTGAAGGTGGGAGACGTCTGCCTCTTCGAGCTGGCAAGCAGGAACACTAGGAGTAGGAGGAGCCTCACGATGACGGTCCACCTGGTCTGCTGACTTGGAAGTAGCTGCCGTGAGATGGGAGAGCCTGCCGCTTGATGCGAGCTTTTTCAGGCTGGCTAGGCTAATTCTAGTTGTTGAACAACATTTCTCCTGCTGTGTACTGTCTAAAAATCTAGGGAAGAAGACCATATTCACTGTTTATTTCTCCTCCTGTACCGTTCCGATGCTATTTCTTGGAGTTACTTCAGTACTAGTATTCGGTTGCTTATTGGGATGCCTCCAAATTTGCACCATTAAAAATTGTGTTGTGTTCCCTACATCCATGTCGCTATGAAGCACAATGTTGTGAGGAACATGAAAATGTTGGGAGGAGCATGAATGGACTCTTGTACTAGTAAATAGGCTGATGCTTGAACCTCAAAGGGAGGCATTGCCCAGATGAATTTGGAAGAATGGGCAGGTTTAGACAAAGTTGTATGGACGGCAGAAGCTGAGGTGCATGCTTGAAAGCTCTGCATAGTACAAGCGGTTGTAGCGAAGAGAAAACAATACCAAGGGCATGCAAATCCCTACCTCTTTTCATGCCTTGACAAGAAGAACACTTGTCTATTATTTTCCTCTCAACAATTTGACACAACCGGATTCATAAGACGTGCCATTTTATTAAGAACAAAGTGTTAAAATAGCGAGAGCAACCAACAATTACAAAGTATATATATATATACAGCGGATGAACAGTACACCTGCCAACTGCGAGGCCAAAGAAATCAAATAAAACAACCAAGGATGACAGGAGGAAAAGAGAGCAGAACTGATGCAATCCTTGGCTTTGGAATTCCAATGCACTCAAGAAACTCAATTAATGGCTTGAGATGATTGTCCTCTGAGCAGAGAAGAAGCATTATTGGAAATGATTCAGTGAGATAGGGAAGCGACACGTCTCCTTGTGCCAACATGGTTAGACTAACAGACCTGGCCTCCATCTGCAGTTATTTAGTTCCAGAAAGATTAAATTTCATGAGACAGTTAACACACAATGAAACTTTCGTGAGGACTGAGGAGCAAGGCATCATGTATTGATAAGGGAAGCATCATGTAGCATTCCGTGTGATTAGAGAGTTCCATAACCACTGCTTTAAAATAACACCTCTTTCAAGAACCTAGCCTATGCATGAAAAAACCAGAAGCCAGAAGCAACAAACGCAATAGCAAGATACGGAACGGAAGATAATTAACGGCAATGCTGCTACCGAAAATCTGCCAGACCAATTTTCTAACTTTGACTAGCAGTAAATGGTTCCACCATATAGTTTGGAATTTTACATAGCAGACTCAAGTAATGTTGCTTTTGAAACTAGCAGTCTAGAAGGGCCGACCACCTGCCGGGTCGCTCCGCTTGGGCGACTCCGCAGGAACCAAATCCTCCGCCAGTAGACCACGCCCGTGAGCTCCTCTCGCCGCCGCGGCCGGCCGCCGGCTGCCGGCAGCCGGCCGACGGCGGCGCTGCCCTGCGCCAAAGGCAACGGGTGTGTTGGTGGCGGCTCCTCGGCGACGTCCTCTACGAGCGGGGAGGCGCAGCTCGCTGGAGTTCGGTGCGGTCCGTCGGCGCGCGGCGTGACTGGCGAGGTGGTTCTGTGGCCGGCGGTGGTGTGGATGGTGCCGTGCGGCGGCCAACGTCGCTGCGCGTGGCGGCGGTCGCGGCCTGTGCCCGCTCTGGGCCCAGATGGGCTTGGCGGGCCGCGGCTGGCAGGGCTTCTCCTTGCAGCGCGGTGGTGCTGCTCTGCCGGGGCGGCGGCGGCAGGGTGGTGGCGACTCCAGCCGCGGTGGCTGGGCGACTCCCTCTGGCAAGTCGCTAGGCCGTCGGTGGTGGACGCGGGGCGGCCCTCCTCACTGGCCGGCGCGGTGCCGGGTGGTGGTGTGGCTGCTCGCGAGGTGGTGGCTTGGTGGTTTCTCAGTGCTGGCCGGTGGGATGCCGGTGGTGTCTTGGTGGGCCGTGTAGAATTATGAGATTGACGGAATTGGTGGATGTATTATTGAGCCTCATGGGCGAGTATATATAGGCGTACAAGGGACCGACTTGGAGTACAAGACAAGAAACAAATCCTATCTCTACCATATCTTTCCGTAACACAAATATACTCTAACATCCCCCCGCAGTCGTAGCGGTAGCGTCGTGAACAACTGGAACGTCGCGGACGGTCAGACTGGAGATAAGTCGAAGTAGAATCCAGTGGGCTGACATCCCCCCGCAGTAGGAGCGGGAACGTCGTGGACGGTGTCGCGACGCGGAGCTTGGACTGTAGAGGAAGCTGATGAGTTGCTCAAGCGAGGTGGTAGCCCTTGTTGCCGATGTCGAGGGAGCCGAGAGCGTTAGGCGGTGCAGCCTTGGTCGTGGTAGCCGTGCGAGAGGTTGCCGAGGTCGATGTCGTGGTCGGGGTTGCCGGTGTTGAGGTAGACGCAGAAGAAGCCGCTTGCGCATAGTACGCGAGGAGAGTGACGGGGACGCGTGGAGGCAGTCGTCGAGGATGCCGATGCCGGGGAGGACGCAGTACGAGCCGTCGAGGACGAGGTGCGGCCATTGTTTTGCCGGAACAAGGCGCACGTCGGGGACGAAGGCATACTCCGGTTTTGCCAGAACCGAGTACGCATAGAAGAAATCGGTGACGTGGTCGAGGCAGTCGTAGAGGAGGAAGTCGATGCCGAAGACGTTGTCGAGGCCGATGTAGACGAGGCGCCGACCCGGGCTTGCCAGACCCAGGGACACGTCGGGGACGAAGGCACGCACCGGTGTTGCCAGTACCGTGCATGCGGGGGCAGGGACCACCGTGAACCATACGCCAGCGTCGGAGGGGCCAGCAGAGGAGGACTCGACGACGATTGCGGCGCCAATCAGCGGGGGGTAGAAGGTGCCGATGTCATCCGCGGTTGTCGGAGTAGACGTAGTCGGGGACGAGGATGATGACGCTGGCGGCGTGGTCGTGGTGGACGAAGATGTAGAAGGCAGTGAAGGCAGCGGCGGCCGGGGGTGGCCATGCTGGACGCCTGGACAAGGGGTGGTCGGCGGGACCTGCGACGGCCTGAGGTGGCCATGCAGGTTACCTGTAGATGGCGACGGCGTTACTCGAAGTAGGCGAGGAAGAACCCGGCGGCTTGACGAAGACCATGCGCGGACGGTGGCGTTCCCACGCCGAGGGAGTCGGCGCGGCGCATACCACGTAGAATTCGACGCGCAGGGACGGCGAAGAGGACCGCGTGCCGCGGCGCTACAGCCCGAAGGGGCGACGCAGCAGCAGTGCGCGGGTCGGGGCGACGGCGGGTGTCGCCAGCGGCGTACACGCCTGGGAAGGCGCGTTGGCTGCCGGCAACATGGACCAATGGCGGCGGCGCGGCCCGAAGGGGCGACGCGGCGGCAGCCTGTAGCTCGATCGGTGGTAGGCGCGTGCTCGGGACGTGCTTGGCGGTGCAGGCGCGCGATCGGTTGATCAGACCGACGCAGCGCGGAACGCGCCATGGCGGCGACGACGACGCGCAGATCAGAGTCGATGGCGAAGTTGTCGATGAAGTCCCGGTCGATGACGGCGAAGACGAACCGGCGATGGAGACCTTGCAAGCGAGAGAAGCCGGCGGCGACGCGTCGAGACATCCCGTGGACGCCTGGACGGCGCGTCCGGCCTTGCTGCGCGGTCGGTGAAGACGAGCCGGTCGGTGCAGAGTCGGCGTCGACGTGTCGTCCGCGATAGCCGGCTGGGAGGAGCCGAACGGTGCGAAGTCGGCGCCGGCGAGTCGGCCGCGATAGCCGGTTGTCGAGGAGGGGGCCGGTGCAGGTCGATGCCGTTGTCGGAGTAGAGGCGCGAGAAAACGACGGCGGTGGGCGACTCAAACTGATCTTAGATCGGAAAACCAAAAAAGAAACGCCGATACAAAACGACCGACAAAAGAAAGAAAAACCGGATCAAGAGACCGGAAAAAAAAGACGCTAGGGCAGCCGATCAACATGAACGGCGAACGAACCCTAGGTACGGGCGGCGCGGCCCCCGGCGGAGATCATGGAGATCGACCTCCCCGGGGCGGCGCGGTGCGGAAGCGCGGCGGCGGCGGCGGCTAGGTCAGAGGTCGTGCCGCTCTGATACCATGTAGAATTATGAGATTGACGGAATTGGTGGATGTATTATTGAGCCTCATGGGCGAGTATATATAGGCGTACAAGGGACCGACTTGGAGTACAAGACAAGAAACAAATCCTATCTCTACCATATCTTTCCGTAACACAAATATACTCTAACAGGCCGGAAGCTTCCCGCGGTGGCATCTGCCGTTCTGTCCGGTTCAGGTGTGGGCTCGGTGGCGCGTCTTGATGCCAGCTCCCGGGGAAACCCGTGCTCATGCTGACCACGGCGGCGCCTCCGGGCGTTGCTTACCTCGTTGGAGGCGTGGTGTTGGAGCTGTTGCATTGCTTGCAACCCCGATGTGCAGGTGAGGTCCGAGCGAAAGCTCTGCGACGACCGCGCCTGTGGGCATGGCTGCCCTTCTTGAAGGCGTTGCAAGGATCCCTGCTCTTCGCCTTTGGACCTGATTGGCGTGGGTTTATCCGGCAGCCAGGCTTTTGGCCTCGCAAGGCTGCCATATGGTGCTCTTGGCGTGCTTGTTGGCTGTGCAAGCTTGGCAAATATCCGATGGGGATGGTAGCGGCATTGTCACGAGCTTCGTGTTGTTGGTGCGGTCTCGGTTGATCGGCCCCCTTCGGCGGCGAGGTCGCCTCCCCACGTGGCGTTGGTGCTAGCCAGAGTGCCCCTTTGGCTGAGGTCGGGGTCAAGGTTCGTGGCGCTGGTGCTAGGCCAGTCCCACTCGTTGGTCCCCGTTCGCTCCTGGTTCGCCAGCTTGTGGGGTAGGCGCCATGCAAGCATGTGGTGGTGCTGCAATCTGCAATGTCTCGGGACCGTGATGCCCTTCGACGGCGTCGGACGCACTCCTCAAAGCACTGTCCTGCCCGTCTTCCTGGTGGTGGTCGTCATGCGAGCACGCCTGTTAGTGCTTCTCAAGTGCGCCTGTTTCCCACCCACGCCCCTGTGTGTGTTCGTGTGCGTTGTTTTTGTTTTATCTCCTCTCCGGTTTCTCCCCATGTATTCTGGTTCATTTGAACCCATCTTGTAGAGGTTGCAAAACCTCATAGGCAACTTTGATATAAAAATTCAGGTGGGGACTTTGTCCCCCCCGGTCACCATCAAAAAAAAAAAAGTAATGTTGCTTTGGTGGGGGCGAGATCGAGTGCCTTTTTGTTTTATTCACTTGCATTTAGCATCAGTTGTTAGCGGCAGGTGGTAAATGTAGCGCAAACTTTGAGCTTTGTTCTGATATCTCTATGGATAATGGAACAATTGAAGAGTGAACCAGGTTTATTGAGCTCAAGCTCTGCGGTAGCTTGGTGACCTGCAGCTATGGACAACAATGCTGAAGCAATCAAGTACTCCAACCCACATCTAAGACGAGGTGATGGACTTGATATGAGCGCCACGTACTCAATTTCATCAAGAATTCATCTACGAACTGAATGTATATGGGACTCTCAAGCACACTGTCAGTCTGTCACGTAAATTCAGTTCCTACAGGGCACACAAAGTGGACTAGTTTCTCACCCTGTGGATGAATGAGCAAGGGGAGGCCCTCGGCGGCGACGTAGGGCGCAATGGGCTTGGCGGAGGAGTGCCGCACGCCGAGGCCCTCGACGAGCGGGACCACCCCGCCGTCGCGCCTGCTCGTCCCCATGAAGTACACCTTTCTCCGGAACCCGAGCCGCGCCACCAACAACAGTAGAAGTCGTTCCAATGCGTGGCGGATCAGGCTCCACCGCCGGGGACCGCGAGCGACCTCGACGCCGACGGGTGGACGGCGCTGAAGAAAGTGAGGCTGCAGTTGGGGATTTTGGACTTTGGAGAGTCCAGATGGGGAAGAACACCCTGACGGGTGGGGTCAACCCGTCAGCGGCTTAGCCAAAAAGCCAGGAGCCACCCGTGTTTTTTTAGATGGTAAAACTAAGGGCGTGGTGAGACTTCTTTCCTATGGAAAGACACTTGCTCTTTTGAAAATTTGCATTTCTAGCATCCCTACATACCTTCTGTCTGTTATACGTTTTCCAAAATGGGCCATCAAAATGATAAACTCCCAAATGGCACACTATTTTTGGGGGAACGTTGATGATGAGCATAAATATCACCTTGCTAGATGGGAGCTCATCTCCCAGGAAAAGACTTTTGGGGGCCTTGGAATTCATAATCTTCATGATTTCAATCTCAGCCTTATGGCTTCTTGGATAAAAAGATATATTACTGCGGAAAATCAACTTTGGAAGAAGATTGTGGATTTCAAATACAACAATTCTTCCCCAACATTTTCTGGGGGATTGATCCCTTGTGTTCCCCGTTCTGGAAGTCTTTTGCCTGGGCAGCGAAAGCTTGCAGGATGGGATACCGCTGGAAAGTAGAATCCGGCACCCAGGTGAAATTTTGGCTAGACATCTGGCACGGATCCTGTTCCTTGGCGACCTCCTTTTATGATCTTTTCCAAATAGTTAACAAAAAAGATATCACGGTATCACAAGCTTGGGATGGGATCAACCTGAAGTTCACCTTTAATAGGTGTGTTGATCAAAAACTGATGGATAGGTGGCTTGAGCTGCTAGATATTATGAAGGACCTGACCCTTTCCACGCTCCCTGACTCCCCCATTTGGATGCATACTGCTGACGGTGTTTACACATCTTCTTCTTTCTATTCCATTATAAATTTTGGTGGGGTTGCTCCTGTGAATACACACAAAATTTGGAACATTGTTGTTCCGGTTCGGGTGCAGATCTTTTTATGGCTTTTAATCCATAACAAACTCTTGACCCGTGACAATTTGCATAAACGTCGCCCTGTTATAGATCTTACCTGCTTGTTTTGTTCTGAAGCTGAGTCATCACATCACTTGTTTTTTGATTGTGTGGTGGCTAAGAATTGTTGGCGTGTCATTGCTGATATGTCTAACATGCAGGTTATTACAGATCTGGAGGCCCTAGGCAAGACTTGGTCCTCTGGGAAACCTGATATTGCTAACACGCTTTCCACTGCATTGCTCTGGGCCATTTGGAACTTACGCAACTCTATGTGCTTTCAGGGGGTTGCCTAGTCGAGCATGAAGATGGTGTGGGAGCTGATGGTCAAGTTGCTGCATCGCTGGAGACCTCTCGCCAAGTCCTCCGCGTTGTTGGATCGCTGCATCAGGGTGCTGGAGCGCACCCGTGGCGAGCTACTGAGGATTGCTTGGATGTGAAGCTGCGATCACCTTCATGGGAAGTCTTTTGGCGGGTGGGGGCCATCCCTAGTTTGCTTAGTTTCTCTCTATGTTGGTGGCTGTGAAATTTTAAAAAGACTCCCTGGCTCTGTAATAAGTAGCAGTTCTCGGATGCTGTAAACCCGACTCGAGTGCTTGCACTCTGTTTCATTTTCAATGGAAATGGAACAGGGGGAGACCCCTATCTTTCTAAAAAAAAACTAAGGACGTGTTTGGTTTACTGGGTCCTTTCGTTTTCCACTGTTTCGGGCTAACTTTCAGCCCGTACCATCGTGTTGTTGGGCAGCACGAAACTTAAAGCACGATTGGAGGAGGAACGGCCGATTCACAGTGTATTTTGTACACTGTTCAACCCAACTTTGGCTGAGTGGATAGGAAGGAACCACCGCCTCGGGCTGCCGAGACCAGATTGAGACCGCTGCCACCGCCCCCAACGTTCCTCTTTGCTGCCGCCGAGAACCGCACGTCTGCTTGCAGCTGAGGTGTCCATGCTCCTGGCTGCCATGGTGGGCGTCTGCAGGTTTCCGGTGGCCGGAGCCCGGAGCACTCGGGGTGAACTGGAGCACGATTGCGTGGCACCAGCTGCCGACCACCATGGTGCGGATGCTGCAGGACAATAGCATCAAGAAGACGAAGCTGTTCGACGCCGACACCGACGCCGAGCTGCTCACCGCGCTCAGCAGGCACCGTCGTCTAAGGTGCACTGACATCGACAAATTTCCCCATTGTATGCCCCGTGGTTGGAGAGGCAACACGATTGATTATGTGGTGCTCACTTGTTGCATGTTTGCATCAGTAGTCGAATACGTTGATGTCTGAACCCACCCATATAGTACAACTCTGTTTTTCCTGTCTCTCTCTGAACTCAGTTTCCGAGCTCCTGAAAACTCTCGCTGCTAATTTGAATTTCCTTGACGGACCTTAATTCAGTTAAGATCATCAACACCATAAACAACTGTTTAATTGTTAATTCCCTATCTTAACTGAAGGTAGCCGATTATTCTAGCAGCAATAGATGGAGAGCAGCTTTGGTCAAACTTATTTAGCCATGTAATTTGCTTGGTATAAGTTGAAACTTTACAGATCTTTGAGGACCCAAATTGGTGCTAAAGATCATGCAAGTTCGGTTCAGTTCAATTGTAACTTTAACTAATTTCTTACTTTGCCTTCCCACAAACTGATGATGTTGCGTATCTGTTGTTATTAGGTTCAGTGTTGACAAACTTCAGTACAGTAACGCTATGTCTACAGTGGGATGTTAGTGGACAAAAAAAAGTGTATGCCCTTTTCGAGACATTTCTTCAATATTCAATAATATAGATGGCTTGGGATTGGATGTTTTGACTTCTTATCATATACATGAAAATAACCCTCGATCTCTTATCACAAACTGCAATTTGCTGCTCCTTGCATCCTACCAGCTCATGATTTCTTCCACAAGCAAATTGTTTGGTTAAGATAATGAACATCAGGGCACAGTTTTGTTATCTGTAACAACGCACGGGCATTCAGCTAGTTGGCTATAAATTCAAATTTTTGGCTACGAAGATGCTCCAAAATTTGGCAAATTTTACTAGCAGCTCCGCATCTCTCAGCTTTGTCTCTCTCACCAGGCTCAGTTTAGGTAAATACGGTTTTTCTAATTCTCAGTCGACTGAGAGTTAGCTTAGATGTCGGTGTAGCCTGGCGAAGAATCTCACGTTCATGCCGGGAGGTGAGATTGTTGATGATTCCCCGTGAGGATCACTTTCGCAATCCCTCTTCTAATATCCACGCATCACTGCGTCAATCCGTCAGTGCTCCACCGCATAGTGCCACTAGTACAGAACGACACAAAGGATACCCCTCTATGGAAACGGCAGAATAAAGACAACAGTCAGCGCTCACGAAGGCAACGGTTAAAAAAAATTCGAGGCTATCCACGAGCGAATTCGCGACACATCGGCAACGGACAAAATATATCTAACCGTATCCAATATATTAGAAACGGGTGAAATTTTCCATCCGTATGCAATTAAACTCGGCCCATATAAATACTTCTAACCCTACTCCTTAGTTGCCCTCGCACGCATGCGCGGCTGCGCCCAATCCTCTCCCGCAGCCACACACACTCCTTATCCTTTACCTCCTTTCTCTCACATATCTCGGTGCTGCCGGCCGCCTCCGGTGACGAGGGAACTCTCCCCGACGAGATCGGCTCCAAGAAGGGCGCCGGAGCTGTTGATGGAGCGACGGTGGCGCGCTGGATCTTCGCGAAGAGCCAAGCGGCGGATCTGGAGCATCATCTAGAGGTTAGCCCGGATCTGGATCGTAGCCCGATTCTCTTTTTCTGCCTCGCCCGGATCTCTTTTTCTTGGTTCTTTCTCCACTGGGATTCACACTTCTTTTGCCTCGCCCGGATCTGGTGGTTTCATGGCCTCTCAGATCGGATTTGTTCTCTGCATGCATCCGTCCGAGTCTGTGTCTTCCTATGAGTCTGTGTTAAGAGTCTTGCTAGCTAGCTTTAGCTCTGAGTCGTTCGAGCTAATCAAGCACGCAGAAGCAAGCAGGCAAGCAGCTGGATCAAAAAGCTAGCTGGGAGGTGGAAGCACCCAAGCAAGCAGCTGGATCAAAAAGGCGGAAGCACCCAAGCAAGCAGCTGGATCAAAAGGCGGAAGCACCCAAGAAAGCAGCTGGATCAAAAAGGCGGAAGCACCCAAGCAAGCAGCTGGATCAAAAAGCAAGCTGGGAGGCGGAAGCACCCAAGCAGGCAGCTGGATCAATTCGTGCATGCCGGCATAGACTCATTTTCTGCCTCGCCCGGATCTCTTTTTCTTGGTTCTTTCTCCACTGGGATTCACACTTCTTTTGCCTCGCCCGGATCTGGTGGTTTCATGGTCTCTCAGATCGGATCTGGTGGTTTCTCGGCCGATTATTCATATACTTTATTCTGCTTTACATCTGGATTGACTTTCCCGTCCATGCGGTTGTATAACAGCTGATGATTCTAAGCTCGTGTTGTGTGTGAGATTTAATTAAGTGTACTACTACTGTCTACCTTTTATTACGATGTGTGCAACAGATGATTCTAAGCTCATGTTGTCAATATTCCTTCAATTTGTTTGACTGCAGTTTTTTTTTATCATTTTTTATCCACAGGTGTTGTCTGAAGAACATAGCAATTTTATCAAGACTTCAGATCTACCAGAAGCATGACATGTTGAAATCATAGTGGTTTTTTATTTTCTTGGAGAGGGCAACACCTGTGTATCATGAATTGTGTCTTCCGTATTTTACCCATATGTCTCGCGCAAGAATATAATTTATATGTGCCTTGTGAAAGAGTAAAGTAATATGAATTGTCAACTGATTGCTTCCGCTACCGGTGCTGGCCGGTGGCCTGCCATTTTTTTTAATATATACGATCAACAATGGAAACGGGCAAAATAACCGTTGCTGATAACTCGCTTCACATTAGTATCGGAAGCGGGGCAACGGATGCTTTCTCCGTTGCCATAGAAGGTTTGCCCCCGTTGCCATAGTGTCGTTCTGTAGTAGTGTGCTCCGGCACTGGCGAAGAGAGATTTCGTTTCAGCGTAGTATAAGTGGTACATCTAATCAATTAGATTAAGAAAACTGTTTTTCAACACATGAGATCTAACAAAGAGATAGAAAAGCAACGGACGCAATGTTGTGTGTCAAACCCTAGGGGTTTGGGCGAGTATTTATAGTGGGACAAGGGGTAGGGTCCTTGGGTAAGGGGAAAGACCCCAACCCCTTGGTGCGTCGGCCCTAGGGCCGGCCGAACCCTCCCCATGTCGGTTGGGAGGGGAGTCCTTGTCCAACAAGGACTCCTCCCCCAATTCTTTTCTTTTTTGTCTTTTTCCCTTTTAATTAAATAGACTTTCCAAAAATCAATTAATCAATTAAAGGAAAAGGTGGGGAGGTAGTGCACCGCACCTACTAGGCATGGGACCCATGCAGTTGCCCCACCCATGCTGCCGGTGAACCCTAGGGCTCCCAGTCCCCCTCCGGAACTCCCCCTCTTTCCTGGTATTCCTCCGAAACTCTTTCAAAATTAAATATACTCTATAGATAAAATCATCGACTCTATCCACTGATGTCAGAAACACTTCCCGGTATCCCGGAACATCTCATGTTCGCCATATTTCTCTCATAGGACTTTCAGCCCTATACCGATATTATATGCCTCTCATGATAACTTCACCGAAACACCTCCAATTCTCATTGGAGTTGTTCATGTGACATCGGAGTGACTCCGACCACTTCTCATAACCAATATTACTACATAATTCTCTCAATTAAAGATTGACTACAGCTTAAGCGTGTGACCCAGAAGGTTCGGTAACACATAGACATGCCCGGAATACTTACCGAACAATAACGAGTATCGGGACCATAGACGCCCATACTGGCTCTATGTATTCACGAATAAAAGATGGAACCTTTTTGTTTTTCTCGTTACGCTAATCCTCATAGCTAAATGATACCAATGATATCACGAGATGAGACAATGTGTTTCTATGTGATCGAATCATTCGATCACAACACATATAAACTCGTACCAATATAATTCTCTTTTCTTATTCCGTATTCCTGATGTCATGTGATAAATCACACTGTGTCTAGCCAGACGATTGGGTGACATCGGTTATACTGAGATGGCCTGGAGTATGTATCTCTCCATCACCTAGAGGAGTAAGTATCATTATTGAATGATATCAGTTCCTTTACACATTCTAGGTTACACCCAAAAGTCACCGTTATGATCCCCAATTGAGGTTGGACGGTTGATGATGATCAAGTGTAAGCGTGAAATGCGCGGCCACTTGATGTCCTCATGATATAGGGATACTGCTAACGAAAGCTCTATATAATCAACTGCTAATTTCATCTGTGACGATTTGTCTCTTAGCAAGATCATACAATTGGTCGGTTCAGTACTATTGTCATTCCGACACAATAAACTCTTATAGTTGTTTGTCTTATACCAAGTCCATGATCAGGAAAATGTGATCATCTAACAAAAAGATAAGCTAGTCTTGTGTATACTTTGGACGGTTGATGATGATCAAAGTGTAAGCGTGAAATGCGCGGTCACTTGATGTCCTCATGATATGTCCAAAGTTTAGGTAAATACCACATGTATGAGACCCATGGGAAAGAAATCTTCGGACCGCTCCAACACCGTCAATATCGTCTGCAAAGCAAACAACCTCGATTTACTCTCTTTGTCCATCGTTAACCCACAGTTCAAAATCTTGGTGGACCCGGCCAGCGACCAAAAATCCCCCAAATCACTCCCCATAATGCACCGATAACAATGAAGTGACTGAGGTCCATCTGGTTCGGTGAGCTTCACTTGCACACTCGCATGAAGTTGCAATAACCGGCCACCATCGCTGTTCGTGCAAGAGACCGATTTTTCAGCAGGTGCATCGTGCTCCAGAAGGAAGCACCACTACCGGAAAATCGAGTTTTGCCGTGAGGTGGCGTCTCTGCCGTGAGCCTGAAAAGCTCGGAACACGGCAAAGAATTCTTTGCCGTGCAGACTGCACATGGACCACGGCACAGAAACAAGGCACGGCATGTAATCACGACGGCGCACGGCAAAGAGAACGTCACGGCAAAATGGACAATAAACGCACGGCAAAGGAAAACCGCACGGCAAAGAAATCTTTGCCGTGATCCTCCATAGAAAATCACGGCAAATATATTGACCAGGATTCCAAATTTTGCCGCCGTCGCCAATATTTCGCGGAAATATATTTGTACTGGCGGGAAATTTCTTTGCCGTGCATGTGGAGCAAAACTGTAACAGCCCAAAGTTTGAGAACCTAAAAACCTGAATAAAATATCCACTTTTTGCATTCCATGCATGCATCATTGCATCCATTTGAAATTGTTAAACAACACAATGTTTGGTTTGGCACAATAGAAAACTAAAATGCCAAACTTGCTCCACCAAATTTCACAAATCAATGAAAGCATTCAAAGTTGCAAAACAAAATACTTTGACATCTTATATTTGTCAAGGAAGTTCCAAGAGTTCAAATTAATATTTTGGCACTTGCTCTAAAAGTTGTAAAGGATTATAATTTGGGAATTTAGAAAATTGCTATAATTGAAACCTATGAACAAAAGTGGTACAAAACATTTATTTCGAGACACCAAAATTTGTGGAGCTTCTACAAGCTAAGTGTAGCCTCCCCAAATTTTGTCATATTTTTCTAAAATGTTTTGGTGCCTAGATTAAATCAATGAATTGTTGCTGGAATTTGTAAAAGAAACAGAAGAGGACCAATTTGTAATATGGAAAAGTCTGCCAGGGGGCTTCTTGCAAAAAGGTCATCTTCTTCCCTGTAGGCACAGTGCGCCATGGCCGTGTCTCTCCCGTGCGACGCCTCGCCCCCCCCCCCTTCGCTCCTCTCACTTGCAAAGAAGGTTAGCACCACGAGGCCGCCCCGCTCCTCCAAACCCTAGCCCAGTTCACCTGCTCCCTCTCCCCATCGTCCTCCCCACGAGCTCGAGCCCGAGCCGCCATGGCCGTCGCCATCGCCACCGCTGCGGGCCTCCCCGAGACGAGCCGAGACCACCACGACGTCCGCCTCGCCGTGCTGCTCATCCCCGCCAAAGGAATCGCTCGGGAAGGCACGGAATCGACGCCGCCGTCCGTGACCACGCCGCCGCCACCCGAGCTCCGCCCCGCTCGATTCCGCCGCCGTTGACCCACCTCCGACCTCCCCGAGCTCAAGCTCGCCTCGAGGGTGAGCTCCCCGTGCCGTAGCCTGTCTCTCTGTCCTCTCCCTTGCTCTGCCGCGCTTCGAAGCAGTAGAGGCGCGTCGCAGTTGCCGCCGTGCGCAGCCGAGCCTCAGCTCGGATATTCCGAGTTGGGTAACGACCGGATTATCCGAATATTTCCAGTACCGTTTCAATTTCAGTCCTTAGCCGAATTTTCAGTCACCTGGTCGATCGGATATTCCGGTCTGACAAAATTCGGAAAATCCGAATAAAACCAGTACCCCAGACCACTGTTCCAGTTTAGGTCCTTAGCCATTTTCTGAAGAACTTTGTGTCGAATCGGATATTCCGATTTCAAAATAAATCGGAAATTCCGAATTTGTCCAGTACAAGAAAAATTGCTACTTCTTCTTTTACTTGTCTTTCTAATTTGTTAGATAATTGTGCTGTGCTATAAATAACTTATTAAGAGGACATATACAAAAGGAAATTTATAAATGTACTAACTTTTTATCGGTGCATCAGAAAAATGTGTTTGATATACCAAAATGCTCGGAAAATTGTGAACTACCTAAAATCATCATCATGCATAGTTGATCACAATTACAATAATGTACTTTCAGTAGTAGTAGAATCACTAAGATAAATATGAGGGTAGACCAAATAATGCCTAATTATTTGGGACACTCATTTAACTCGATGATCATGTCTAGGATCTCATAGTTGCATTAAAATGTCATATCATCATGAGTGTGCATTGCACCTACTTTTATTCGTGTATTTATGTTGTTTCTTTTCCGGTGTTGCTTGTGCTACGGTAGATCGAGGAGTTGAGGTGCAACCACAATTCTTCGACGAATCTTACTACCTTCCCTGTCAACAAGGCAAGCGTAATCCCCCCCTCTGAGCATATCTTATCCTATGTTTTCCGCAAATATTTTCTCCACTATAATATTGCATGCGGTTCCAAATGTCACTTTTGTTGGATTAGAGTATCCTATAGTTGCATTAAGTTCCCTATGCCGTTATCTGTTTCCCTCCTATTTAACCATAGGATTGTATTGTTGGCCCGAGATAAATACTGTGCTATGTTGATGCTTAGCCATGCGTAGTTAAATGTCCAACTGTACTATGGATACTATATGTTGGAAACAGGTGATGAGATGTGGTTGATGGTGGAGAAATTGTGGCGACAGGTAATAACATGCTTAAAGGTGGGGATGAGAGGCCACATGGAATGTGGTGGGTTGTCTCGTTCTCGCCGCCTAGATGCGAGTTCTCGCCTATGAGCCAAGATGAGCGTGCAACCATGCGTGGGCATATGGAACCTCGTCGACCGACTAACTTGTGGCGGACTAGCCGAGGGTCCTCTAGTTTGGCTTTCCATTTGCGCGTGCGTTGAGTTGGTGGCCAAGACTGAGATGAGGACTGCGGTGTTTAGGAAAATGAGTGGCCGTGGGGCGGGGTGTTGTGATCCTGGCAGTCCTACCGCCACTGATGATCCTTGGTTAGTCTTAAGCGAGGTAAAGGTTGTAACCGCTCCCACCCAGCCGGCTTTCCCCGGAAGAGAGCTAAGAGCTAGGCAATGGGCCGGACGGTACGCATGGATAGGAAGCTGGGAGGTCCCTCGGGAACCTGGCGACTTTCACATTGTACACCCCTGCAGGGATAAATCTTTTCGAAAAGCCGTGTCCGCGGTTATGGACGACTTGGTGACGGATTCAGAGATCATAGAATAACGTTAACGGAATGAATAAAAACTGAGTACTAGAGGTACTATTCATGACCGTAAGGTTGACTTCCTCGAGGGTGATTCGGGGAGGTGCTTTTGATGAACAGATACAATGGTTGATGATGGTGATTGTCAGACCCAGGCCTCGAACTTATACAAAGGAGTCATACCGAGTGGGCCACACAAAGCGTATGATGCTGGTTTACCAAGCCAGGCCGAGAACCTCTCGACAGGCCGGCTCGGAATTGATCATCGGCTGACACATACACCCGACCCCACTGTCACGTATGCAAATCACAGTGTATAAGAAAGATACCAAGGTCTGATCGAATCGTTACCACAACAGAACAGTACGACACAAGAAAGGAAACAAAATATAGCCAAAAGCTCATAGAGCAAATACATATATCGATTACAATCATCCAGAGGACACATGTCCCAACATTACATCAATGTCATTACAAGCGGAAGCAAACATGGTCTGAGTACAGACAAATCTCAACTGGGCCTAAGAGGCCGAACATAAAGGGAACCCAAACCACGGAGTCCACAGGGTCCACCCTGGAACGCTAGCTACTCGTCGTTGGCGTCGTCGTACTCCACGAAGTAACCTCCCAGCAGATCCTCCTGTAAGTCCTCAACTGCACGAAAGAGTACAGCCCGAAGACGGGTCAGGTACACCAGCCTGGCAAGCCATGCTCACAAGATACCAACACAAAGGCTACCAAAATATAGGATGGTGGACTGAAGCGGCAGCAGCAGCACTAAACAACCTATAGAGACACTCTACAACTTTCGTCTATTGGAGAGGGATAAGAGAGCGCATCGGAACCATCTAACTTCTAACACCAAACATAACACATCCCAGATTCACCCCTCAACCAAGTATGAGGAAGCAATCGAGGGAAACTCACACCAGTTTGCAGTTTTAGTTACATCTTATGGTGATAGTAGGTCTAACTTACTAGTCAAGTTAATTAGCAACATTAGGTGTAAGTTGTCTATGATCTTGTTAGCCAGCATCCGATCCAAGTTGTCCATAACCGCGGACTCGGCTTCTCGAAAAGATTTAACCCTGCAGGGGTGCACTATGGTTAACCCATACACGTTTGATTAACCCAGATAAAAGGTAGGGCTTCTCAACACGACTCATATCCTTCACTACAACAAGTCCAGTTGCCACCCATCTGAGTTGTTACCCGCGTCAAGAGTCCGGCCGATACCTCCATAGCGGACTCAATCGTTTGCGCCTACGCACTAGGTGGACTAGACCACAGTAGGAACGTCCACTTCGTGTCGTACCGCCCCTATATGCTCCCCCATTTCATCGAACCTCTCATCATCAAGTCACGTGCAGATGCATATGAGCAAATGGAAATCCCGAACTAGTTGTGGCGCCTGGACAAGCTGAAGTTCCGGTCAGAGTTGAGGGGGGTTCCATTGGACCTCCCACGTGTGGGTAGTGCGCTCGCACTTGGATAAGAGGACAAGAACTGAGTTCCTAGTGCGACACTTAGCGGAACAAAACACCAACGAATTGGCCTCCCACCGGGTGCCTTATCATTTAGTTCATATCCCATAAACATTATCATCATATTAAAGTAAAGTTGAGCCAACCTATCATACTAAGCATGTGAATCAAAAGATAGACAGACTCGCAACAACAAACCTAAGCATGCAACTACGACTCGCAAGGCTAACAGGTAAACAAACAACAAGGTGATAGGATGTGGGGATAAGGATATATAAGGCTGCAAAGGTAAAACATGTATAGGAACGAGACAAGCATCGTTACTTAAGGATAGCATAGATCAATGGCAAGAATGGAAGACAATGTTATGGTAGCAAGGGAGCAAAGCTTGCCTGGCTGCTCGGTAGGCTGGTACTGAGCAGACTCCTCAGAAGCGAAACAGCACTCCGCAGTCACGTCGTCGTCTAGCGGGAGCAACCAAACAAACAAACAAACAAACAAAGGAGATAGTACACAATCAATACAAGATAAAGATGCGCAATCATGTAATGATGCATGACATGGCAAGATGCAAGACAAGATGCAACTTAAGCATAATTAAGTGGAACCGGGATTCCGACAATTAATGTTTAGGTTCAAGTTCTTGTATCTACCCCCTCAATATTAAATGTTGATTAGCAAGGCATAAGCATGTCATGGGTGAGCTACACAAAATTAAATGGAATAGGGCAACATATAAATTAATACCCACATATTCCATGTATAATTGTTTAGGTGCTTTATACAAAACCCCACTAAACCACAAACTACATGATGCAAACATGTGCATGGATGGCATATTAATATTCCTTGCATTTTTCTGATAAAAATAGACATATAACTTGCATTATTTGGAATTAAGAATCAGAAGATATGAATTATACAAGATTAACATATTTTCTGGAAAAGATAAAAAGGGAAAAGAAAAAGGGAGCCTTTGCTGCGCGTGGGGTTCGAACCCGCGGCGCTGCGCTTGTGCATCGCGGCCGTAGCCACTGGGATGGAACGGTGGAGGTGCTAGGTAGGAATTCTAGTTCTCTTTGAAGTGCTCTTGCGGGAACTGACGAAACTGAAGGAAAAACTTCAGACTTTGGACGGTGGCGCGTCGACGGAGGACAGATCGGCGGCGACCACGAATGGGGCGGCGCCGTCAAGCGTGTGTGTGCAAACGGGTGCGGGAGTGGTGGCGCACTCGTGTGCGTGCTTGGATGGGAAGGGGAAGCCACGCAGGCGAGGCGTGCTTTCTCGACATGGGCACGGCCATGTCGAGGCCGTGGCCGGCTCCGCGCGGAGATCGACGTTTCCTGGACGAAAACGAGGGGAAAGGAGGGGAATTGGTGGCGGCTGCTCACCCTGAGCTTGTTGGCGCAAGGCGGAGGCTCGGGGACGACGGAGGCGAGCAAACGGAGAGGAAGAAGATGAAGGAGACGACGGCGGTGTGCGCACGGACAGCGGGAAGAAGACCTTGGCGGCGTCGATTCTTGGTACTCCTGCTCCTTCTTCCTCGGCGAACTAGACGCGGACGACGTTCTGGTTAGATTCCCGGCCTCAGCAGCTCCTGACGAGGTCCATGGCGACGTCTCTGTGGGCTTCAAGCTCCGGCCATGGAGGTGGAGAAAAGAAAGGGGAGAGGAAGACTGTGGCGGCGGCGAGAGGGGAAGGAAAGGGAGAGCTAGGGTTTTGGGAGAGGCGCATCTGGGGCGGCTTTATAGAGGAGTGAAAAGAGAGGGGAGAGGGTCTGGCCGGTGGGCGCCATGGCCACCGTGGCCATGTGCGTGCCTCTCCACTGTCTCCGTACAGGAGGAAGACAAACAGAGAACGGAGGTAAGTGGGCTGGAGTTGGGCTTGGCCCAACTCGGCCAGCTCGCCTGTTTTTCTTTCAAAAACTTTTTTTTTCCTTTTTCTGTTTTTATTTATAGAAAACAAAATATTAGGAATTTTGTATTAGAACCTTTTGCAAATATTTTTGTTTGAACAAAATACTTTTGTTAAGACCATTTGTAGTATTAGGGCAACATGTAACAACACAAAAATGTGGTTTTGTTTAATTGTGCAATGAAATAAAACATTAATTGAGATGAACACATGAATATGATGCCATGATGATGAAAATAAAAGAACAAGCAATATAGTTGGTTACATTTTTGGGATGTTACAAACGCCCCCCTTGAAGGAATCGCGCCCCGAGATTCCTATGGAGAAGTGAAAAGATCGGGATACTCGGCACGAAGATGGTCTTCGCGTTCCCAAGTTGCTTCTTTGTCGGAATGATGAGACCATTGCACCTTGAAGAACTTGACGGTCTTGTTACGGGTGGAACGTTCGGCCTCATCGAGAATGCGAACGGATGTTCTTCATAGGAGAGGTCTTCTCGAAGATCAATTGACTCGTGATCAACAGCACGGCCTGGATCCTTGAAGCACTTCTTGAGTTGTGACACGTGAAAGACATCGTGCACCTTGGAGAGGTTGGGAGGAAGTTCCAAACGATAAGCAAGTTCTCCACGCCTTGAGAGAATGTTGAATGGACCAACATATCTCGGAGCAAGCTTGCCTTTGATACCAAAGCGTTGAGTGCCCCTCAAGGGAGTGACACGAAGGTAAGCTTGATCACCAGCTTTATAGACCATGTCCCTGTGCTTGCTATCATAATAGCTTTCTGACGAGACTGGGCTATCTTCAGATTGTCACGAATGATGCGGACTTTTTCTTCGGCTCCTGGATGATGTCAGGGCCAAAGAGTTGTCGTTCACCGGCTCCAGACCAATTGATAGGAGTCCTGCATCTGCGACCATAGAGAGCTTCGAAAGGTGCCATTTCAGACTTGCTTGGAAGCTGTTGTTGTAGGAGAACTCAGCATAAGGAAGGCAATCTTCCCATTTCATGCCAAAAGAAATGACACATGCTCTGAGCATATCCTCCAGAATTGATTGACCCTTTCAACCTGTCCACTTGTTTGCGGATGGTAAGCAGTGCTGAAAGAAGTGTGGTACCCAAGGCTTTCTGAAAGCTCTCCCAAAATCGAGAAGTGAAGATACTTCCACGATCTGAGCTAATTTCCAAGGGAACACCATGAAGAGGAACAATCCTTGTCATATAGAGTTCTGCAACTGACTAGCTGTGATTGTCTCTTTGACTGGAAAGAAATGAGCGACTTTGGAGAGACGATCAATGACAACGAAGATTGCATCATTGCCTTTCTTGGACTTTGGAAACCCAGTAATGAAGTCCATTTCAATCTTGTCCCATTTCCACTCAGGAATTTGCAATGGTTGAAGAAGACCAGCTGATTTCTGATGTACTGCCTTGACACGCTGACAGACATCGCATTGAAACATAGCGAGCAATTTCACGCTTCATTCTGGTCCACCAATAGACTTGCTTGAGATCCTGGTACATCTTGGTACTACCAGGGTGGATAGAAAGAGGAGTATCATGAGCTTCTTTGAGAATCATCTCTCTTAAGCTTTCAAGCTTGGGAACAACAATGCGCCCTTCAAAGAACAATGTGCCCTTGTCATCCACAGAAAGCTCTTGTACTTATCCTTGCCGATATTGGCCTTGATGTTTAAGACACCGTTATCGCGCGTTGTGCTGTTCGGATCTTGTCCTCAAGAGTTGGAGTGGCAATCAAGTTTGCAAGATAGCCATCAGGAACAAGTTGAAGATTCAGCTTCTGGAATTCTTCATGGAGTGGAGGCTGACTTTCCATGACCATGAGATTGTTGCAATAAGATTTGCGACTGAGGGCATCGGCCATTACATTAGCCTTGCCTGGAGTGTAAGAAATGGTGAGATCGAAGTCTGCGATTTTCTCAAGCCACCTTGTTTGCCTGAGGTTTAGATCTGGTTGAGTGAAGAGGTACTTGAGGCTCTTGTGGTCGGTGAAGATCTCGCAGTTGTTGCCCAACAAGTATGGTCTCCAAATTTTGAGGGCATACACAATTGCTGCAAGTTCAAGGTCATGCGTAGGATAGTTGAGCTCATGCGAATGCAACTGACGAGAGGCATAAGCGACATGACGTTCTTGCATGAGGACTGCTCCTAGTCCTTGTAGAGAAGCATCACAGAAGATTTGGAAAGGCTTGGAAGTGTCTGGGCCAACAAGAACAGGAGCTGAAATGAGTTTGTTTTCAAGAGATTGAAACTCTCATCACATTGGGGAGTCCAAACGAACTTCTTATCCTTCTTGGTGAGTTCGGTGAGAGGCTTTGCGATTTTGGAGAAATTCTCGATAAACGACGGCAATAGCTAGCCGCACCGAGAAAGCTTCGAACTTGTTTCACCGTTCTGGGAGGTTGCCATTCAACAATAGCTTTGACCTTTGGGATCTACAGCGATGCCCTTGTCGGAGATGACATGTCCAAGATAAGAGACTTCAGGAAGCCAGAATTCACATTTGGAGAATTTGGCATAGAGACGATGTTCGCGGAGCTTCATCAATATGAGACGTAGATGTTCTTCGTGTTCCTCATTGGACTTGGAGTAGATAAGAATATCATCGAGATAGACTACCACGAACTTGTCGAGGTATTCCATGAAAACGAAGTTCATAAGACGTGAGAAGGTCGCCGGAGCATTTGTGAGACCAAAGGACATGACGGTGTATTCATAGAGACCATAACGAGTGATGAAAGCTGTCTTTGGAATGTCTTCTTTTCTGATCTTGATTTGGTGGTAACCGGATCTCAAGTCCAATTTAGAGAAAACTTTGGCACCAGCAGCTGATCGAAGAGATCATTGATGCGAGGGAGAGGATACTTGTTCTTGATGGTTTTCGCGTTCAAAGGACGGTAATCGATAACCAGTCGCTTTGTTTTATCACTCTTCGCCACAATAGAGAGGGCATCCCCAAGAGAAGAACTGGGCTGAATGTGGCCTTTCTTTTCCAACTCTTCGAGTTCCTTCTTCAGCAGGACCACGTCTGCAGGTCCCAACTTGTATGGACGTTTGGAGATAGGAGCGGTGCCTGGTTCTAGTTCGATCACGAACTCCACGGCTCTGTCAGGTGGCATACCTGGCAATTCTTCTGGAAAGACGTCGGAAAGTCACGACCACCGGTATAGTTTCAATTGCATCAAGGGATCAACATTGAGAGCATAAAGCTGGATGAAGTTGTTTGGTTTGGAGAATAGACTATCTGGCCAGAAGGATGAGAAAGGTTACGGACTTGGTGGCACAATCAATGTGAGCCCGGTTTGCCTTCAACCAATCCATGCCTAGATGACATCGATGTCGGAATTGCCGAGAATTATGAGGATGCAAGAAAATGTGACCGCTGATTTCGATTTCATTGCCATGGCTTATTTTAGAAGTCGTCATTTGGGCGCCGGGGGATATTACCGTGAGATTTTTGGATAAGGCATCGCAACTTAGCCCATGCATATCCGAAAACTTAACCGACACAAAGGAATGTGAAGCTCCTGTGTCAAACAACACCTTAGCAGGTATAGAGTTTACTGGAGTGTACCGAGAACGACGTCATTGGCATGTTCAGCTTCCTCCGCGTTGATGTGGTTCAACCTCGCGGCTCGCGCTCCAGGCCTGTTGTTGTTGTTGAAGGCCCGGGCGGAGTCGGTGCCCGCACCATCGCCTGAGTTGAGGTAGGCGAGGTGGTGCGCGAGCCAGTGCCTGTGTCGGAGTAGGGTGAGGCTGTGGTGGAAGGAGTTGTTTCTCCGTGCACATGTTGGAGTAGTGGCCTTGCTGACCACACTTGAAGCAGGTGACGTTGGGGCGAGCGCCCATTGGCCTTGGCTGGCCCTCGAAACCCCTCATTGTTAGAGCTGGGTTGGGCGGGCGGTGAGGAAACCCTGGAGAGCCTGGCACATAAGTAGCGCGAGCGAGTGCACTGTTCGGCACCCAGATTCGACGCTTCTGAGTTGGTGCCGCAGTGTTGGAGGAGGAGGAGCCGCTTTCACGTGAGTGCTTGCGTGATTCCTCGAAGACCTTGCGTCCATTTTCCTCATTGAGAGCAGTGTTCACGAGGTCCTCAAAGTTGTCGGCCTTGATGAGGTTGAGCGCGTACTTCAGTTCGGGTTGAAACCCCTGCGGAACCTAGCCATCTTCTTGGCCTCTGTGGACACTTCATCCCCAGCGTAGCGAGCCAGGGTATTGAACTCATTTTGGTAGGAGAGTACATCCATTTTGCCTTGAGTCAGTGAACAGAACTTCTCACGCATCCTATCCATGAGCCCATCTGGAATGTGATGGCGCAGGAAGGCCTCTTTGAAGTCCTCCCAAGTAGTAGCCACACTAGGAGCTCTCATTGCCTGAAAGTTCTCCCACCACGAGGCAGACGTGCCCCGCAGAAGAAAAGCCACATATTGAACCTTGTCTTCAAGTGCGACATGAGCGATATCAAGGAACCTGACCATCTCGTGAATCCAGTCGTCCGCATGAAGAGGATCATTGGAGGGAGCAAAGGTCCTTGGTCCCAGGCTGAGGAAGTCCTTTATGCTCACGCGTGCATTGCCCTCGTTGCGGTTGCCCTGATTGTTCTGGTTGGCTTGCTGGTTTGCCATCTGAGCCAGAACCTGGGTCATCTGCCCCAGCAGCTCCGTGAAGGCCGGAGGTGGGGGTGGAGGTGGAGGTGGGTCACCCCGGTCGTTGTTCCTGGTGTTCGTCATCTCCCTGAAGAGAATTGCACGTTAAAACGACAATAAGAGGGATGAAACTAGCCAAGACAAAGAAACAACAGACACGAATTGCGCACACATGGAAACTCAGATACAAGGATGTCATAAACGATAGCCTCCAAAAGAAGGATCACAGAGTCGATACATAGTTAACCATCCGTACACCATCAAGGTTCCAGTACAACAAGGATAGCTACTACAAGATAGAACATGACATGCAGTCTAATATTCCACACCTCACGCAGGAAGGTGAAATATATAACTACCAAGTGTCAAAGCTACGGTGGGTCCTACGACGGTCCCTGTAGAGGTAGGGCTCAATCGGCAAACGGATCCTCTCAGCGAAGCAGTAAGCATCCTCAGTCTGTCGTCCGTAGAGACGTGGTGCCACGTGGCTAGGGCCGCTGGAAAGGAGCGGACCACGGGCTGGTGTGTAACCTCCAACGTCTGGCAGGTGGTGACCCTGAAGCAGCTGGAACCTGGGGAAGTGCTCGTCGGATACAGCCTCCGCGGAGTACTCGGACAAGTGACACAGTGCGCGAAAAAGCTGCTCACGAGTAGCTGCTAACTCAAGGGAGAGAGCCCGAGCTAGTCTGTCCTGTGGGTGAGCGAACTGCGTAGTCCTCCAGAGGCGCTCATCCTCGTACTGACCGTCTGTGTAGGCAGTGATGTGTGGTCTCCCTGAAGGAAAACCCCCACTCGGAACGTGGCGGAACGGGGAGTCGTCGAAGCAGTGGTACTCCAGGCGCAGCAAGGTGGCGCACAGGTAAGCTGCCCAGTGTACCGCCATGTCCACGGTGGAAGCATACGCCTCGACCTGGTGAACAGTTCTTGGTCCATCATCCTCCTTGATGCAGACTGTGGCTCGAAAGAAAAACTGCCCGCAGTGCCTCGGAATCTCGTGCACCATGTACTCTGGGTGCCACAGGAACCCAAGGTAGGTAACCATCGCGCGGAGCAGCTCCGGGTGTCCAGTGGTTCTCTCACAGTTCGTCAGGCGCAGTACCTGGTTGTACGCCATCTGCAGATGTTTAGAATGTGGAGGTCAGCCGCCGGAACAAGTGGATTGTCAAGTATTCAAAAGATTGCAAAAGATTGCAGAAGATTGGAATGAAGAATAATCGAAAAAGGAAGATTGTACAACAACAGAAAGGAAGATTGAAACAACGAAAGTAGACTTTGAAGCAACCAGAAGATTCTCTAACGTAACACTGCACCTATGGTACTATGGAAACCCCGAACACGTGATATCCTAGTTTGAAGCTGAGAAGAGAAGAGAAAATATCGTAACACTTCCTTACCAGAAAAACAGGGAGGGTGGGTGGGGAAAGGAATAAAGAGAACAGAATTCCTACTCTCACGTTTAAGTTTTCCTATATATAGCTATTAAAATAGTTTCTAGACTCAACCACGACCAGTAAAAGGGGTTCCTAAGGGCGTTCGGCTCTGATACCAACTGTCAGATCCAGGCCTCGAACTTATACAAAGGAGTCATACCGAGTGGGCCACACAAAGCGTATGATGCTGGTTTACCAAGCCAGGCCGAGAACCTCTCGACAGGCCGGCTCGGAATTGATCATCGGCCGACACATACACCCGACCCCACTGTCACGTATGCAAATCACAGTGTATAAGAAAGATACCAAGGTCTGATCGAATCGACAACAGAACAGTACGACACAAGAAAGGAAACAAAATATAGCCAAAAGCTCATAGAGCAAATACATATATCGATTACAATCATCCAGAGGACACATGTCCCAACATTACATCAATGTCATTACAAGCGGAAGCAAACATGGTCTGAGTACAGACAAATCTCAACTGGGCCTAAGAGGCCGAACATAAAGGGAACCCAAACCACGGAGTCCACAGGGTCCACCCTGGAACGCTAGCTACTCGTCGTTGGCGTCGTCGTACTCCACGAAGTAACCTCCCAGCAGATCCTCCTGTAAGTCCTCAACTGCACGAAAGAGTACAGCCCGAAGAGTACAGCCCGAAGATGGGTCAGGTACACCAGCCTGGCAAGCCATGCTCACAAGATACCAACACAAAGGCTACCAAAATATAGGATGGTGGACTGAAGCGGCAGCAGCAGCACTAAACAACCTATAGAGACACTCTACAACTTTCGTCTATTGGAGAGGGATAAGAGAGCGCATCGGAACCATCTAACTTCTAACACCAAACATAACACATCCCAGATTCACCCCCTCAACCAAGTATGAGGAAGCAATCGAGGGAAACTCACACCAGTTTGCAGTTTTAGTTACATCTTATGGTGATAGTAGGTCTAACTTACTAGTCAAGTTAATTAGCAACATTAGGTGTAAGTTGTCTATGATCTTGTTAGCCAGCATCCGATCCAAGTTGTCCATAACCGCGGACTCGGCTTCTCGAAAAGATTTAACCCTGCAGGGGTGCACTATGGTTAACCCATACACGTTTGATTAACCCAGATAAAAGGTAGGGCTTCTCAACACGACTCATATCCTTCACTACAACAAGTCCAGTTGCCACCCATCTGAGTTGTTACCCGCGTCAAGAGTCCGGCCGATACCTCCATAGCGGACTCAATCGTTTGCGCCTACGCACTAGGTGGACTAGACCACAGTAGGAACGTCCACTTCGTGTCGTACCGCCCCTATATGCTCCCCCATTTCATCGAACCTCTCATCATCAAGTCACGTGCAGATGCATATGAGCAAATGGAAATCCCAAACTAGTTGTGGCGCCTGGACAAGCTGAAGTTCCGGTCAGAGTTGAGGGGGGTTCCATTGGACCTCCCACGTGTGGGTAGTGCGCTCGCACTTGGATAAGAGGACAAGAACTGAGTTCCTAGTGCGACACTTAGCGGAACAAAACACCAACGAATTGGCCTCCCACCGGGTGCCTTATCATTTAGTTCATATCCCACAAACATTATCATCATATTAAAGTAAAGTTGAGCCAACCTATCATACTAAGCATGTGAATCAAAAGATAGACAGACTCGCAACAACAAACCTAAGCATGCAACTACGACTCGCAAGGCTAACAGGTAAACAAACAACAAGGTGATACGGTGTGGGGATAAGGCTATATAAGGCTGCAAAGGTAAAACATGTATAGGAACGAGACAAGCATCGTTACTTAAGGATAGCATAGATCAATGGCAAGAATGGAAGACAATGTTATGGTAGCAAGGGAGCAAAGCTTGCCTGGCTGCTCGGTAGGCTGGTACTGAGCAGACTCCTCAGAAGCGAAACAGCACTCCGCAGTCACGTCGTCGTCTAGCGGGAGCAACCAAACAAACAAACAAACAAAGGAGATAGTACACAATCAATACAAGATAAAGATGCACAATCATGTGATGATGCATGACATGGCAAGATGCAAGACAAGATGCAACTTAAGCATAATTAAGTGGAACCGGGATTCCGACAATTAATGTTTAGGTTCAAGTTCTTGTATCTACCCCCTCAATATTAAATGTTGATTAGCAAGGCATAAGCATGTCATGGGTGAGCTACACAAAATTAAATGGAATAGGGCAACATATAAATTAATACCCACATATTCCATGTATAATTGTTTAGGTGCTTTATACAAAACCCCACTAAACCACAAACTACATGATGCAAACATGTGCATGGATGGCATATTAATATTCCTTGCATTTTTCTGATAAAAATAGACATATAACTTGCATTATTTGGAATTAAGAATCAGAAGATATGAATTATACAAGATTAACATATTTTCTGGAAAAGATAAAAAGGGAAAAGAAAAAGGGCGCCTTTGCTGCGCGTGGGGTTCGAACCCGCGGCGCTGCGCTTGTGCATCGCGGCCGTAGCCACTGGGATGGAACGGTGGAGGTGCTAGGTAGGAATTCTAGTTGTCTTTGAAGTGCTCTTAGACTTTGGACGTGGCGCGTCGACGGAGGACAGATCGGCGGCGACCACGAATGGGGCGGCGCCGTCAAGCGTGTGTGTGCAAACGGGTGCGGGAGTGGTGGCGCACTCGTGTGCGTGCTTGGATGGGAAGGGGAAGCCACGCAGGCGAGGCGTGCTTTCTCGACATGGGCACGGCCATGTCGAGGCCGTGGCCGGCTCCGCGCGGAGATCGACGTTTCCTGGACGAAAACGAGGGGAAAGGAGGGGAATTGGTGGCGGCTGCTCACCCTGAGCTTGTTGGCGCAAGCCGGAGGCTCGGGGACGACGGAGGCGAGCAAACGGAGAGGAAGAAGATGAAGGAGACGACGGCGGTGTGCGCACGGACAGCGGGAAGAAGGCCTTGGCGGCGTCGATTCTTGGTACTCCTGCTCCTTCTTCCTCGGCGAACTAGACGCGGACGACGTTCTGGTTCGATTCCCGGCCTCAGCAGCTCCTGACGAGGTCCATGGCGACGTCTCTGTGGGCTTCAAGCTCCGGCCATGGAGGTGGAGAAAAGAAAGGGGAGAGGAAGACTGTGGCGGCGGCGAGAGGGGAAGGAAAGGGAGAGCTAGGGTTTTGGGAGAGGCGCATCTGGGGCGGCTTTATAGAGGAGTGAAAAGAGAGGGGAGAGGGTCTGGCCGGTGGGCGCCATGGCCACCGTGGCCATGTGCGTGCCTCTCCACTGTCTCCGTACAGGAGGAAGACAAACAGAGAACGGAGGTAAGTGGGCTGGAGTTGGGCTTGGCCCAACTCGGCCAGCTCGCCTGTTTTTCTTTCAAAAACTTTTTTTTTCCTTTTTCTGTTTTTATTTATAGAAAACAAAATATTAGGAATTTTGTATTAGAACCTTTTGCAAATATTTTTGTTTGAACAAAATACTTTTGCTAAGACCATTTGTAGTATTAGGGCAACAATGTAACAATCACAAAAATGTGGTTTTGGTTTAATTGTGCAATGAAATAAAACATTAATTGAGATGAACACATGAATATGATGTCATGATGATGGAGAAATATCAAATAACAAGCATTATAGTTGGATTACATTTTTGGGATGTTACAAACGCCCCCCTCGAAGGAATCGCGCCCCGAGATTCCTATGGAGAAGTAAAAAGGTCGGGATACTCGGAACGAAGATGGTCTTCGCGTTCCCAAGTTGCTTCTTTGTCGGAATGGTGAGACCATTGCACCTTGAAGAACTTGACGGTCTTGTTACGGGTGGAACGTTCAGCTTCATCAAGAATGCGAACGGGATGTTCTTCATAGGAGAGGTCTTCTCGAAGGTCAATTGACTCGTGATCAACAGCACGGCTTGGATCCTTGAAGCACTTCTTGAGTTGTGACACGTGGAAGACATCGTGCACCTTGGAGAGGTTGGGTGGAAGTTCCAGACGATAGGCGAGTTCTCCACGCCTTGAGAGAACATTGAAAGGACCAACATATCTCGGAGCAAGCTTGCCCTTGATACCGAAGCGCTGAGTGCCCCTCAAGGGAGTGACACGAAGGTAAGCTTGATCACCAGCTTCATAGACCATGTCCCTGTGCTTGCTATCATAATAGCTTTTCTGACGAGACTGGGCTATCTTCAGATTGTCACGAATGATGCGAACTTTCTCTTCGGCCTCTTGGATAATGTCAGGGCCAAAGAATTGCCGTTCACCGGCTCCAGACCAGTTGATAGGAGTCCTGCATCTGCGACCATAGAGAGCTTCGAAGGGTGCCATTCCCAGACTTGCTTGGAAGCTGTTGTTGTAGGAGAATTCAGCATAAGGAAGACAATCCTCCCATTTCATGCCAAAGGAGATGACACATGCTCTGAGCATATCCTCCAGAATTTGATTGACCCTTTCAACCTGTCCACTTGTCTGCGGATGGTAAGCGGTGCTGAACAGAAGTGTGGTACCCAAGGCTTTCTGAAAGCTCTCCCAAAATCGAGAAGTGAAGATACTTCCACGATCAGAGCTTATTTCCAAGGGAACACCATGAAGAGGAACAATCCTTGTCATATAGAGCTCTGCCAATTGACTAGCTGAGATTGTTTCTTTGACTGGGAAGAAGTGAGCGACTTTGGAGAGACGATCAATGACAACGAAGATAGCATCATTGCCTTTCTTGGACTTTGGAAACCCAGTAATGAAGTCCATTTCGATCTTATCCCATTTCCACTCAGGAATTTGCAATGGTTGAAGAAGACCAGCTGATTTCTGATGTACAGCCTTGACACGCTGACAGACATCACATTGGGACACATAGCGAGCAATTTCACGCTTCATTCTGGTCCACCAATAGACTTGCTTGAGATCCTGATACATCTTGGTACTGCCAGGGTGAATAGAAAGAGGAGTGTCATGAGCTTCTTTGAGAATCATCTCTCTTAAGCTTTCAAGCTTGGGCACAACAATGCGTCCTTCAAAGAGCACTGTACCCTTGTCATCCACATGAAAGCTCTTGTACTTATCCTTGCCGATATTGGCTTTGATGTTCTTGACACCGGGATCACGCCGTTGTGCGGCTCGGATCTTGTCCTCAAGAGTTGGAGTGGCAGTCAAGTTTGCAAGATAGCCGTGAGGGACAAGTTCAAGATTCAGCTTCTTGAATTCTTCATGGAGTGGAGGCTGATCTTCCGTGATCATGAGGTTGTTGCAATAAGCTTTGCGACTGAGGGCATCGGCCATTACATTAGCCTTGCCTGGAGTGTAAGAAATGGTGAGATCGAAGTCTGCGATTTTGTAGGCCTCTTAGGCCATTATTTGGATCTTGTTGTTAGACAACTTAATTCGCTTCCGCATGTTGTAATGTTGGGTCTGTGACCTCTGGTTGTCATTTGCTATCTTTCTCTATTATAAGAGTTGAACTATAATGCTTTGTGTCGTAGAGTCTGTGATGTGCCAGTTGTTCCACAAGTCTTGATCTTTCTATTATGCTATGATAGCTATGCCTGTGTTAAGGCATCAATCGGGGTGTTGTGTTGCCGGTGATCAATTCCGAGCAACACCTGCCAAAGGTTTTGGCCGGGGATCGGTAAACCCGTAACCTCCGGCTGTATCGCTTAACCGGTGACACACAGCATCACTGTATAGTAGTCGGGTCGGGGCGCTACAAAAACGCACGGCAGAGAGTTGCCAAATTTTCCCGCGCTCTAAATAAATTGGCGGTAAATACTTTGCCGTGCGTCTCTGGGCAGAACACACGGCAAATCACCTCTTTGCCGTGTGTCTAGGCTATCTGCACACGGCAAACCATCAACTTTTTTTTCCATACCATTGCAATTTTCCCTTATTTTCTTTTTTCCCCCTTTTTTGGGTAAAATGGCCCCAACCTTGGTAGATTCTTCACAAAAAAACCTCATATTTTTGGACATAAAATGAGAGCTAATATTTTAAATTTTTACTTGATACAAATTTGAAACAATTATTCACTACCGGAAAATCGATATTTGCTAGCCCTGAAACAATTTTTACTTGATACAAAGTAAACCTCCAGCTATCTAATGACAGTTTGCTAGCCCTGAAACACATGTCTATAAGAACCATGTTGAGCAAAGAATCAGCTAACCAGCTGGCCATGCTTCTGTCGCTTTCTCTTCCTGCCCCTGCTGTGGTGAAGTCAAAGCCATACTGGACAATCTCACAGGTGTTGCAAAGTGCGTTGCCAGCAGAATTGACTTGTGAAGGGGACAGATTCCTAGTCAAGGACAGTACAGTCGTAAAACTTGATCTTGCCAAAGAATCCGTTCAGGCCTCATTCTCGGATCTAGTGTCTTCCGTTCTTGGTGTGAAGGGTCCTGGAGACGCGCTCCAATTCTTGAATGCACTGCAGCCCCTGTTGATGGAATTTTTGCTTCTGGATGGTTTTAGTGTAAGTTTGCAAGATTTTAGTGTGCCCAAGATTCTGTTGATCTCGGGACTCCAAGGTGTGACCGGCCTTTCGACTAGTTTTCTACCCCCTTTGAACTACTTTTCGCATTGATATTAAACAAACCATGCAAATTACATTGACAACATAAATTACACAGAGAACGAAATATCGGTAGTAGCGAGAACACAACATAAATTGAAGATACATGGTACTCTGCAAATTAGAAAAAGAAAATTCATCTACCATCGACGCAGCCTCCCGCATCACTCTTGCCTTTCGACGACGCGACACCCTTGCCCTTCGATGACGCAGCACCCTTGTCCTTGGACGACGCAGCACCCTTGTCCTTCGACGACGCAGCACCCTTGCCCTTCGACGACGCAGCACCCTTGTCCTTCGACGACGCCGCCGCCGCTGCTGCAGCTTTCTTGCTCGCTTCAGTCGGCATGAAGATATCATCTTCATCCTCGCTCTCCTCGACCCATAAAATTGGTTTACGAAAAGCACTCAACATATCTGCTTCACTCCTATATGTTAGTTTCTTCCTCTGCCACCTAGCATACATCCTCACAAGTTCTTTTTCTATTTCCTTCGAATCCCTTCGTGGCCACCCATGCCTAACTAGCTTCGCTGATAGCTCACGGAGATAAGGTGGATGACTAACAATATCTTCGAATGGGATCTTCTTATTGTCTACCTTGAAATCGACCGTAAACTGTAAAAGTAGTGCCGACATTCCTACCGGGAAACTACCATCTGAAGGAAAGCTCGACATGTTCGAGTGAGTGGACTAGAATGCTTACCAACCTCAGTGAGAAGGGGTTCTTATAGGCCGAGATGAGAAGAATTGGCGGCCTCCAGCTAGCCAATCAGGAACAAGTACGCGGATCGTGTGTTTCCTTCGAGAGCTTGGGAGCCGTTGGATCAAGCGAAAGAAACACACCGCCGGTCCAACGGCTCACAAGCGGTGGGAGGAAACACACGATCCGTGTGCTTCTTCCTGATTGGGCATACTACAGCTCACAAGCCCTGAA
The DNA here is from genome assembly GCA_947311845.1 of Poa pratensis. Classification (NCBI taxonomy): domain Eukaryota; kingdom Viridiplantae; phylum Streptophyta; class Magnoliopsida; order Poales; family Poaceae; genus Poa; species Poa pratensis. Next base: position 3,808,004 of record CAMZMU010000096.1, read on the forward strand.
AAGAAACACACACCGTTGATCCAACGGCTCACAAGCGCTCGAAAGAAACACACCACTGATCCAACGGCTCACAAGCGCTCGAAGGAAACACACGATCCGTGTACTTCTTCCTGATTGGAATCTTGTGTTGATTTGGGGTAGACTTTGGTTTTTCATGTTCCTATGGCCTAACCTAACACAACCAAGCAAAAAAGTCCACTGGCCTACCCCCTTTCGACGCACGTCTATGGGGGTACACGAAAACGTTAGGGTTTTTCCAGCGGATTCGGGGTTTCGCCGAAACGGGGCCCCGGAGCGTCGGAACCCCACCCAAACCTAGGTTGTGCCATACCATATGTATACAAGTGTGTTGGGTGTTGTAAATGTGCAATATCCTACTCCTAGGTGTGACCGGCTTCACCGACTTCACTTTCTCTCTAGTGAGTTTCTGCACTTAGAGGTGAAAACTCCCCTTTCGGGCGAACCGGATGGAATCTTGTGTTGATTTGGGGTAGACTTTGGTTTCTCATGTTCCGATGGCCTAACCTAACACAACCAAGCAAAAAAGTCCACTGGCCTACCCCCTTTCGACGCACGTCTATGGGGGTAGACGGAAACGTTAGGGTTTTTCCAGCGGATTCAGGGTTTCCCCGAAGCGGGGCCCCGGAGCGTCGGAACCCCACCCAAACCTAGGTTGTGCCATACCATATGTATACAAGTGTATGGGGGTGTTGTACATGTGCAATATCCTACTCCTAGGTGTGACCGGCTTCACCGACTTCACTTTCTCTCTAGTGAGTTTCTGCACTTAGAGGTGAAAACTCCGCTTTCGGGCGAACCGGATGGAATCTTGTGTCGATTTGGGGTAGACTTTGGTTTCTCATGTTCCTATGGCCTAACCTAACACAACCAAGCAAAAAAGTCCACTGGCCTACCCCCTTTCGACGCACGTCTATGGAGGTACACGAAAACGTTAGGGTTTTTCCAGCGGATTCGGGGTTTCGCCGAAGCGGGGCCCCGGAGCGTCGGAACCCCACCCAAACCTAGGTTGTGCCATACCATATGTATACAAGTGTGTTGGGTGTTGTAAATGTGCAATATCCTACTCCTAGGTGTGACCGGCTTCACCGACTTCACTTTCTCTCTAGTGAGTTTCTGCACTTAGAAGTGAAAACTCCCCTTTCGGGCGAACCGGATGGAATCTTGTGTTGATTTGGGGTAGACTTTGGTTTCTCATGTTCCTATGGCCTAACCTAACACAACCAAGTAAAAAAGTCCACTGGCCTACCCCCTTTCCGACGCTCCGGACCCCGCTACGGCGAAACCCTACACCCGCTGGAAAAAAGTCAAACCTGTCGATCTACCCCTTTGACCGGCGCCGAGAGGGGTAGACGCGTCAACTTTTTTGCCTTGTTGTGTTAGGTTGGTACATGGGACCATGGGGAACCAACATTTCATGTGGTTTGTCGCATGATTCCGTGCCCGGCAGCCGACACGGGAGTTTTCACCTTTAAGTGTCGGAACTTAGTACGGAGTAAGAGGGGTCGGTGAAGGGGGTCGCACCTCGGAGCCGTATCTTGGTTCCCACAACCTACAAACACACTCTTACACATATATTAGGGACCCATGCGAGTTTTGGTGGGATTCCGACGCTCCGGACCCCGCTACGGGGAAACCCTACACCCGCTGGAAAAGAGTCAAACATGTCGATCTACCCCTTTGACCGGCGCCGAGAGGGGGTAGACGCGTGAACTTTTTTGCTTGGTTGTGTTAGGTTGGTACATGGGACCATGGGGAACCAACATTTCATGTGGTTTGTCGCATGATTCCGTGCCCGGCACCCGACACGGGAGTTTTCACCTCTAAGTGTCGGAACTTAGTACGGAGTAAGAGGGGTCGGTGAAGGGGGTCGCACCTCGGAGCCGTATCTTGGTTCCCAGAACCTACCAACACACTCTTACACATATATTAGGGACCCATGCGAGTTTTGGGTGGGATTCCGACGCTCCGGACCCCGCTACGGCGAAACCCTACACCCGCTGGAAAAAAGTCAAACCTGTCGAACTACCCCTTTGACCGGCGCCGAGAGGGGGTAGACGCGTGAACTTTTTTGCTTGGTTGTGTTAGGTTGGTACATGGGACCATGGGGAACCAACATTTCATGTGGTTCGTCGCATGATTCCGTGCCCGGCACCCGACACGGGAGTTTTTCCAGCTGATCTAGGGTTTCACCGAATCGGAGCCCCGGAGCGTCGGAAACCCACCCAAACCTACATTTGTCCATACAATAAAAAGTATATAGATAATTGTATTAACTAATACTAATAAACACTCCAAAAAAATAGTAAGGAAGAAAAAGAATTAAAAGAGAAAACAAATAGAAAGAAAAAATGGAAAAAAAAGAAAAAGGCACACGGCAAAGGGCTTTGCCGTGCTGCCCTCCTTCTCCCGCACGGCATAGGTGCGTCTGTGCCGTGTGTTGCCATTTAGAGCGCACGGCAAAGACTGAATTTCAACTCTTTGCTGTGTTCCGAACTTTTTGCACACGACAAAGGCCCACGCACGGCAAAGATGGCAGGTTAGGACACGGTCCGACTTTCCCAAATCGACCGCGACCTCACTTTCCCCAAATCGACTTCCAATCTCCCAGCTTCGCCGCCGTCCACAGCGCCGCCACCCACCCTCGCCGCCGTCCCCAGCGCCTGCACCCACCCTCGCCGCCGTCACCAGCCCTTGACCCCACCGCCGCCTCCACCCGAACTCGCTCCGGTGAGGAGCTGTTGACCAAGAACGCGCCGGGGCGCCGCGCTCCACCCAAACTCGCCTCCACCCGAACTCGCTCCGGTGAGGCCCAGAAGCGCAAGCTCGGCCGCGAGCGCGTCCAGGCCACCCAGCGGGCCGCCGAGCTCGGCGAGCAGGCAAGCATGCTCTCACCTCCCCTCCCGAGATGAATTTCCCGTGAAGTGCGAGCTTGTGGACGAAGAACGCCGGTGAGGAGCTTGGGGGCGCTGCGCTTCTGCATTCTGGTTCGGCCGCCGGTGACAACGACGACGGCCACCAGCTCAAGGTGAGAACTGCACCTTATTTGTGCGTAAACAGTAGTTAGTTAGTTAGGTTAGTTAGTTAGTTAGTTAGTTAGGTTAGTTAGTTAGTTAGTTAGTTAGGTCAGTTAGGTTAGTTAGTTAGGAGGTAGAAGTGTAAAGAAAAAAATGGTGGAACTAGTAAAGTCGTAAAGTCGTAAACTCGTAAAGTCGGAAAGTCGTAAAGTCGTAAAGTCGTAAACTCGTAAAGTCGTAAAGTCGCAAAGTCGTAAAGTCGGAAAGTCGTAAAGTCGTATAGGTCGGAACTAGTATCGTAAAATCGTAAACTCGTAAACTAGTATCTTATAGGTCTGCTTGGTTTCTTATTTATACTCCGTCTCTTATTTAGGAGCTGATATTTATGTTGTACATCTGTTCTTATATATATGTTCTTTTTGTGGTTTTCAGATGTCGTAGTTTACGGGGCTTCTTCTCCAGCTGAGGAGGGCCGCCTCGGTGCCCCTGTTCCGTCCCCGACCTTCTGCGGTGATCGACCACGCTTCTAGGGTATACATCTTTCGCCTCTCTTGCTGCATAGGTTTATTTTGGTCTAGATCACCAAGTCAGTCGAGTCACGTAACCCGAGTCAGATCCCATCCGGAAGGGTTACAAATTTATAAATATGCAGGATTGTCCATCTTTGCATATTTATAACCGTAACACTTCCGAGTTGTCCTGTATGTCACGATGCAGCGCCTTGCTCCTGGGGACGGGGCTGTTGCCATGGGAATGTTCCCTCCACCGGCTCCACCGATGTTCCCATGGGTATGTTCTCAAACTTGTCATTCTATCCATCTTATTGTTATAACTGAATTACTTGTGTAATGCGAGACTTTTTTCATGTTCTAGGTGAATCCAGGATCGGCGGGTGGATCTCACTCGATGGCGTCGCCGCTTGGTGGCCAGGACAATCCGGAGGGGCAGCCCCGTATCTCCAACCCTAGCGTTGTCCGGAGGCTCCCGTGGGTATGCTCGCATGACTCATAATTTAGCTTGCCATGCCATTGCCACTTTAGTTGAACTTGTCAAAATTTAGTTAGTTGAACTTGTCAAATTTTACCCATTAGTTGAACTTGTCAAATTTTAGTTAGTTCAACTCATCAAATTTTAGTTAGCTTTCTTTTAATGCCATGACTATGCCATTTCCACCTAGTTGTCGAACTCATCATTTTGTTGCAAACATGTAGGACAATCCTACTCCGCCGCCGGAAGGCCAGTAGAGGTTAGTTACCATTTCAACTTGCTACCACTCTCGTTCGAAAACTTACTTCATGTCTCACTTAGATCGACATAGCCAATCAAACTTGTCATTTCCACTTAGTTAGTTGAACTATACTTATGCCATTGACACTTAGGTATTTTAGTTGTCAAACTTGTCATTTCCACTTAGTTAGTTGAACTATGCTTATGCCATTGACACTTAGGTATTTTAGTTGTCAAACTTGCCATTTCCACCTTGTTAGTTTAATGATGCACATGACATTGACACTTAGCTATTTTAGTTGTCAAACTCATGATTTTTGTATGAACTTGTAGGAGGATCAACAATGACGTCCATCTTCGCCATCCGTCCATCATCGTGGAGTTCATGTGGATGCTATGTTCATATTATGCCTATGTGGTGTTTGAGATTATGTCTATGCTATGTAGCATGCTTGAACTATGTTGAACTATGTGGATGCTTGAACTATGTTGTGGAGGAGTTTGATCTTATTTTGTTGGAGTTAGAACTATGTTGATCTTATTTGTTGAACTATGTCTATGCTATGTAGAGTTAGAACTATGTTGGAGATCTATTTAGTCATATTTGTGTGAGAATTATCATATTTGCTTGAAATTTCTGTAAAATGCAGGGATTTTCCAAAAAACAGCACAAATCTGTGCCATATTGTCAATTTGCCGTGTTCAGGCACACGGCAAAGATCTTTGCCGTGCCAAGCCACACGGCAAAGGCTCTACGTGGCACACACCTGTGAGCCTGGCATTTTGCCTGATGACCATATGGTCGTTTTGCCGTGCTGCCTTGACGAAGCACACGGCAAACAACTCGTTTCCTGCATCTGGGCAAAGAAGCTGTGCCGTGATGCGTGGAAGTGAGCACACGGCAAAGAGGGGGTGTGTGCCGTGCGGTGTTCTGCAGAGCGCACGGCAAAGATTTCGTCTGTGCCGTGCATGCTGTGAAAGAGCGCACGGCAAAGCCTGGCATTTTGCCGTGATGTTCTGCCGCGGCGCACGGCAAAGATTCAAAGTGTGCCGTGTTGTTTTCGAAGAAGCGCACGGCAAAGATGGTGTAGATGGTTGACCAGGTCGGACCTATTCTGACAGGACTATGCCGTGCTGCTCTGGGAAGGCACACGGCAAAGCGTTTGCCGTGCTGTTTTTGTAAAAGCACACGGCAAAGTTCTTGACCGACACGTATTAGGCCGTGTGGTGTTTGCCGTGCGATTTGGCACGGCAAAGCCTTTGCCATGTTCCGAAGTGGCTTTGCCGTGTCTTTTCGCCACACGGCAAATCTGTGATTTCCGGTAGTGCACGGCCCCACCCACCATATGCAAGAAGCATGACCACCATCGGAAGCAATCATGGCCACAATCATCCGCTTGCATGTGAATGAAGCACATCCACCATCTGCAAAGCATGATCACCATCTGAATGAAGCATGACCACCATCAGAAGGAAGCATATGGCCTTAGTCGTCCGCTAGCATCTGAAGGAAGTGCGTACACCATCTACGAGAAGCACGATCAACACCTGAATGAAGCATGACCACCATCGCACGGTGGCATCTTCATAATGCCTAGAGGGTCCAAAGCCTAACCCTATATGACAAGTCTGGTGTTATGGAAGCAAACATGAAGCAAGCGCACAATAGACCACGACAACATCCTAAGAACCATGTTGTTGTAGATAGATGTGTGAGCGATGGAAACATATTTGTAGTCCATGGGAATCATGTGGTACGTTCATATAAACTAGTGTAATAATGTTGGTGACTCCAACGAAGCATATATGTATGTTGTCAGAAACAAGTTGTACTAGAAGCTTCTTTCTTATCCATGGAAGCCCTTTTATGTTACTTAGAGTAGAGGTAAAGTAATCTGTTGTCGTGGAAATGCTTTGTTTTGTAATGTTGCTCCGTCTCAATATTATTGCTAAGTGATCTTTTTTTTTTCCTCGAGAGGGAGTTAAGTGAATTTTTTATATGGTATGGTACCAGATATTATCTGCTGCTCGATTTGGTCTCTAGCCAAGACACGGAAAGCATGCTCGCCCGCCCGCCCGCAAGGTGCTTGCGTTTATTCCCATCCGTTCCACTGCGTCTTAGCTGGAGAAGTGGTGCGCTGTTCGTACTCTGCGTCGTGCGTGGGACATGTGGTAGTTGAATGATTTAGAACAAGTCCACGGTTTCACGCACTGGCCGGCCGGCCGGTAGGTGATGGAACGTACGGTTCCATGAGCCATATGTTTATAAGCAATTTGGCTTCTGTTGGTGCACACAAATCATAGGAGAATAAGTGCAAAGTCCACGATAGATAATGATGTTAGTCTTGATGAAGCCAGATTCCCTACTGAACAGGCAGCTCGATCGTCGCTTCAGGAACTTAAAATATCGCCAACGCCAGCCCGGCGCACCTACAGGCTACAGCCATGAACAACCATCTCATTGCTGGGCCAAGTCAAGCAAAACATATGTAGTGTGCTCCAGCTAGCCCAGAGCAATGCACAAGGCATGTGGCATAGATAGGATGAACGGGTGAATTCGAAATGAATCAGCCAGTCAGTTTGTTCGTATGTGCAACTCAGCAAGAGAGAGATCGGGTGGGTCAGATGGGTCTTTTAAGCGATCTGCTACAGGTGCTCTTGTTCACGGGTAATTAAAATGAATATAAAGAGATACTTAATTACTCCGTCCACAAAGGGAAGGTACTCTTAATTTTTGTTCGGGACTACATCTTTGATCACGATATGTATGTATGTATGTATAATATGTGCATAAGACTAGTGTAAAGATGTATAAAATGAAGAACAAATTGCAACACAAATACAACAATACTATTTATACATTTATAATCCATATATATATATATATATATATATAGGGATGCGCTATTTGTCACCCAGGGTATAGAATAGTTATTCTACACCCGGGCCAAACCACGCGCGCGGCCGCGCCGGTGCTCCGCAGCCTGACCGTCTGCACCGCGCTCAACCAGCCCGTGCCCGAAGCAATGTAAAAATACGTCACATGCAAACCGCTCCACCAGCCCACCTCTCCAACAGCCCGTGCGCTAAGCATTATAAAAATACGTCGCATGCAAACTGGTCAAAGCCAGCGCCGGCGCCAGAGAACCTATGCGATGGAATTTGCTTGCATGCGACGTAAGAAAATTAGGAGCAACGTAATTAGCCAGGTCGTGCGCATCCTTTTTTCCCTGACACCACCGATTTAAAGAAAATATGAACAACAATTGTAGGAATTCCGTAGCCGATGTACGTAAGATTATGCTGAATTTCTTTCACCAAAGCCTGAAGCATTTGTGCAAACTTTCGATATAAGAAGTGATGCCAGCCTGATGCCAAGTGGAAGATTATTATTGATTAAATCGCCTTATTACAAGACTTAAGACTACTGATTACAGACGTAAGATCGACTGGAATAGCCAAATGTTCACATAAAAAATACCAGCGAGTTCCTATCAAAAAAATAAACTAATTAATCATCAAACATGTAGTGAAGTACATGCATGACTCGGTGTAATTTATTTTGTTACAATCATTCCACTGAAGAAAGTTTGAAGGTTCATTTCCATCCTACTAGGCAGCACACCTTGCTGGGGCTAGCGTGCTATAATGTGAAGCCCTTTAATCACCTGTTTTTAATCAGTCTTGAACTCCAGAATGCTCATCACCATCATGATCTCTCCTGTTAGAAAATTACGCCAAATGGATGTTAAAAATTGCAAGCTCCGTCAGAAAGTATAGATTGGACATATAAGGTCATTGTTTTAGTAATATGTGCAAAATGTAAGTGTTAGAAACCAGTGAATTGTACGATAAGGAAGCGGTTGTATTTAGCATTCTCGTAAAAAGAATGTAACAGATCCGACATGTAATAACTAGATTTAGTCAAGTCCATAAGAGCTGCATAATCCTGGTATCTTGACAGATCAAATCTATGATTCTGGTCACCACAGGGCAATGTTAGTAATACGCCAACATAAATGTAGAGAGTATAAAATCATGACGATCAAGTTGAAGAGCAACATTATAATACAACCTTTCTGAGTAGTAAGAGGGAGGAAGAAATAAGCAGCCGAGACTCTCATTCAATGTGGAACATAACCTTTATCTTTTTGACATAATCATGTGGGCGACTAGCCGACTAATTGGTTATCTATTATAAGCGCTCAGCAGTTTATTTGGCAAGCAAAAGATCTAGGTAAATCATCCACTTCGTACCAACTGATACTCACTCCTTGCTGTTTGTTTCTATAATTTGGAGCTGTGGCTTCACTATAAATAAATTTGAATTTGCATTGGAATTTGGAAATATTTTAACATGCTTGAGTTCATATATGAACTTATAATCATTGTTAGGTTCTAAATGAAGAAATGTCCAGAAAGGAACGGCGCCCACCGCAGTGACGAAGTTATTATACAGATTACTTTCTTCAGGAGTAGTATGCAATTTTTCACAAATTTAATTCCTCTAAAAATTATGTCAAAGTAATTATACAGATTACTTAAAAAAATCCCACCACTTTAAATCAATTAATAAATCAACAGCACTAATCCATGTTTAAACAGTATGCAAATAAAAGAAAAGCATCATAATATACTTCTCTGTTGGTGTTGAGAGAGCAAGACAACAGATAAATTAAGAGGAAGATGGTGCAGCTACCAAACGGAATTACCATGGCAAAATACACTAGCAGAAGCAAAGCAATCCTCACAAGTACACCACGTAGTGGAAAAACTAGAGAAGAAAAGGTTTTCTGCTAGTACTAGTAGCAAACAGATGCAGTTATAGCCTTAACGCGAAGCCAAATAACTCACTCCAGATCAGATCGATGTAGTTCTGGATGCGCTGCTAACGTGGACGTCCAGCCGATGGAGAGCTTGCCGGAGAAGAGATCGCAAACAGAAAACTCTAGACCACCCCGTGCAATGCAGCGTTGATGAACGCGGACGAATTTGGGAGACACCGCCCGCCGGCCTGCCGCTGAGGGCGGACAGCACGATCGGCTTTTGGGAGGCGGCGCAGCAAAGGGAGAAAATGGAGTCGAAGCCGATGCCGCCCGCATCTACCTCCTACCTGGTCATTACGCCGCCATTGCCGCCGATTCGGCCGGCTGACCACGACTCGCCATTGCCGCAGAATTCGGCCGGCCAACCATGACGCCGCCGATTCAGACGGCCGACAATGACGAGCCCATCCGCTGCTCACCCGATAGCCGCCGGATGCGCACCCGCATGCCGCCGCCGCCCTCAAATCGCATTTCCAAACCGCTCGCCGCCGGACAAGATCTGGGAGGAAAATAAAATATCAGGTGTGGCTGGGTAATGGGCTAGCTACCAAACGCCACGACCGTAGTTCAGAAAATAAACAGTTGAAGTAAAAAACAAGAGAAAATTACGCCATGCGGTGGGTTATTGCGAGCCACACGGTGGGTTCGATGGAACCGGCTGCCATTCCGGCTCGGTGGACCGACCGGGGGTAGAATAACTTATTCTACACCCAGGAGTGTAATAGAGTTTCTATATATATATATATATATATATATATATATATATTCCAGCTATTCAAGAACCAGTTTCTGAATAACTATTCAGAGCACCTTTTCTGAACTTCCGTTCGTATACTATGTTAACTTCCGGACGGAACTCTCAGATTTTCTGTTTCGCGAACAGTATTTTCAACGCAATTTTCGAACCGATCATCGGAATGACGCATGTGATATACCGTTGAAAAGGTAGAGAAATTGCACACCTTTTTCGTCTTGACTGGTTTTTCAAATTCTTGACGGTTTTAAAACAATTTTAGAAATACTAAACTCAGTTTTCGCCAATTTGTCCGTTTTGGTACTTTTTTTTGCCGCCATTTTCAAACCGCTCGTCGGATTGATGCAAATGATATGTCGTTGGAAAGCTAGGAAAAATGCGCATCTGTCTCATATTGACGGGTTTTCCAAATTCTTTACGGTTTTAAAACAATTTTGGAAATACTACGCTCGGCTTTCGCGAATTTCTGTGTTGTCGCACAGTTTTTCGGTCACCGTTTTCAAACCGCTTTTCGGATTGATGCAAATGATATGCCGTTGGAAAGCTATGGAAAATGCGCACATTTTCTATCTCAGGCCAATTTTCGAAATTTATTACGGTTTAAGAGCAGTTTCGGGAAAAATGAATACAGTTTTCTGAAATTTAAGTCCAGCGGACATGTTTTTGTCAATTAATTTGAAACCGATTATCGAAATGTAACAAATGATACGGCGTTGGAAAGGTATTCACTAGACGCAACTTTTTCATATAGAAATGTTTTTGAAATTCCTTACAGTTTTTGATTAATTTGGAAAATACGAAAAACGGAGGAACAAGATGACATTGGAATAGATTTAAAATTGGCACGTTTATAAAGTTCGGAATGGACGAATCAACATGGGAGAGTCAAATTAGTCTCATATCATTGCCAATTGCACGTAGCGGTGATCGATTTGGACAAACAGAAATCATATCAATGATTTCTATGCGTAGGATTTCCGCCCAGAAAAAACGATCATCCGAACTTCCTGTTACACGTTGGTAAACTTCCGGGTGTGCGATAGTGAACTTCCGATCGCGAAATTTTTATTCCATATCCTGCACTATTTTTTTTGTAGTTTTAAAACCGTTTGTCCAAAGGATGCAAATGATATACCGTTGGAAAGGTATGAAAATTGCGCATCCTACTACGTGGACCATTTTTTAAATTGTTTATGGTTTAAGAGCAGTTTTAAATATAGTAATTGTTGTATTTTTTGAATTTTCTATATTTTCATGTTGTTATTCGGACTGAACTTCGAGATTATATAATTTGAACTTCAAAATTTTCTGAGAGTGAACTCCCGACAAAAATTGTGAACCATTTTTTCCACTATTGTGTTTTTAATTTTTTTGCCGACATAAATATAAACTTGCAGCGCATACGAGGTGAACTTCGGACGCGTTTTAAATGAACTTTCGACTTGATCGAAGCGAACTCCCGACGAAGAAGTAAAATTACAACACATTTTGAAATGAACTTCTGGGTCGTCCGAGGTGAACTTCTGTATGGTACAAAGTGAACTTCACGGGAATTGAGAATTAACTTCCCCCTATATTTCTGGTGAACTTCCATAAAAAATGTAATTATCCGAGGCGACCAAGAATAATTCTGTTTGGTAAACACTGAACTTCTTAGAAATTAAGAATGAACTTTCTTCTATTTTTCTGGATAAACTTTCAAGAAAAAACAAATTTTGTGACGTGGCCAAGGAGAACTTCCGACATTTTTTTTTAAAGTGGACTCCACCATGATGCAAAGCGAACTTCCGACTGGTTCAGGGAACTTCCAATAGAAGGGTAACTTCCGACATGGTTGAGATGAACTTCCGATAACTTCAAAATGAACTCCGAACACGGTCAAAGTGAACCTTCCAAAAGTAATAAAATCAAAACATAAGCTAATCTGATTTTTTTTCCTCATGAATGCATTGATTTTTTTACGAACAAAAAGTGAACCTCCGGTATGGACTATCTTAACTCCCAATTTTGAATTTCTACGATTTAGAAGTAATTCCCGTATTGGACGTGTGGTCTTGCTTTTTAAATAAACAGTAAACTTTGCAACTTTCCGCTTCGTATGATTTTAACTATAATCAGTGTCGGACTTCTAAACATAATTAAGTAAACTTCATGCAAACACAAGGCTAGTAGAGTACACGAGAGACTCAGCTCCTCCGTAATGAATTATACGTATAACTTTGCAGTCGCAAGTACGAACCGATCGATGGACACACACACTCTAGTTACTGAATCTGGGTAGGAGCAAACACACACGGATAGAAATTTGAATGTGTCATGGGAGTTCAGAAATGATAGGGACGAGATGCACCAGGGATTTTAGATGCGCCAGCAAAGAAATTCAGAAAAAAACACAGAATCTCGGTGCGGCGGCATCGGCGATTCACATGCTGGCCACAAAGGAACAAACGGCGGTCACAAGCTATCCAGTTGGAGTTCACTCGGGCCACCGGCGGCAGTCACAGGCGACGCCAGTCAGAGCGCCTTGCTGGAGAATGGATCAGAGCGAGAAGGATCACGTTGTCGACAGGATCCACATGGAGACGCAGCAACGCCGCCCCCGGACGTTCTGCTCCCCAAAACTTCTCCTAGCCCGTGCCTTGCCGCCATGGGATGAACAGAGCGGCGAGCCGACGGGAGGCCTCGGGCACGGCCGCACGGGTTTCGGGCGGTGAATCTCCACCAGGCGCGCAGTGAACTGCAAGCAGGCCCGTGTTGAACTTCTGGACCGGAGTGAGCACGTAGACTCCCGAAACGAACACTGGACTCCACGGGGAGGCGCACAGTTGACTTCCGTCGGAGGCACGGGTGAACCTCCAGCGTGGTGCTGGGAATGTGGCTCACCGGCAGTATCCGCGTGGTGCAGGGATGGTGGCGCGCCGGCGAGATCCAAGCGATGCAGGGGGCGACGAGGCGCGTGTGGATGGGGCGCCGGTGCCGCCGGCGCGGCCTCCGGCCAGGGAAGGCTACGCGGATCCGCGGCCATGTCGACGGCGGGAGGTGGAGGGCAGCGCGCTGCCGAGATGAATGGGCTACGGGCCCCGGCGAATGGAGGAGCACGAAGGCAAGCGTGAGAGACCGAGGCGCTCCGGCGAAGGGGAGATTGGATCTGGGCGCTCCGGCGCAGGAGAGACCAAGGCAGCGTGATCCGGCGGATGGGATACCAGGGCGACGGCTCCAGTGCAGGGGAGACCGCGGCGGTGCGGCGTGGTGGAGGGCGCCCTCGGCCGGGGATGGAGGCGGCCGGCGCCGGAGTCAGTTGGGGATCGGGGAGAGAGAGCGGGTCGGGGTGGGTGTGTGCGGTACGTAGTTGGGTTTTTTTTTACGGAAGGTGGAGGTAGTGGGCTTTTTCCTGATCGGTTCGGCTCGGGTCGGGACAAGAAAGTTATCTAGAGCACTCTTAGAGCGGGTTTCTAAATAGTCCCACCCTATATATATATATATATATATATATATATATATATATATGGCTGGACTAAACAGAAACCTACCCTTAAGAGTTTCCATTTAAGCTAAACAGAAACTATTCCGGTTAAGGGGACGGAACCGGTCACTGATCCGCACCCAACACCGACCGACCCACCTCCTCCCACCTTCTTCCCCACCGCATCACGACCCAACTCCCGCCCCACCTTCTCCCTTCGGCCGGCCGGTGCCCAAGTTCCGCCCACCTACCTTCCGCGCCGCCGCCCTCCACCTCCCGCGCCGTCCTCTACCACGCACGCCGCACGGGCCGCCGGGCCGCCCCTCGCCTCCAGCGTGGCGACGCACGGGACACCGCGCCGCCCCTCGCCTCCAAGGCCCCGCCGCACACGGGCCGCACCTCGCCTCCAGCGCGCCGCCACACGGGAGTCCGCGCCGCTCTCACCTCCACGCGTCGCCGCACGGACCGTCGCTCTGGCCCCCCACGCGCCCACCTACCTCCCACCGCGCGCCTCCGCCTACCACCGACGCGTCGCCCCTGCCTCTCCCGCCGTGCGCCACCGAGCCCCGCTGTCGCGCGCCCCCGAGCTCCTCCCCCGAGCGCCTCCACCTGCCTGTCCTCACCGGCGCGGCCCTGCTCATCCCTGGCGCGGAGGACCTGCTCCATCTCCAGCGAGGACACCCGCGCCTTTCCCGGCGACCTAGACAGTGCTCCTGCCTTTGGGGATTCCACGGCGACCTCCATCCTCACCACGAGCGCCCCTCATCTACTCCGGCCTACACCACCGCTCCTTCGGTGGGGATGCACTCCGGTGCTTTTTGAATTTGCAGTTCAGTTCATTGCGTTTTAAGGTTCAGTTCATTGCGTTTTGTGGTTCAGTTCATCTGGTTCCTGTATGCTGATGATGAGATCTTTTTTAACTGCTTTTCTTACATGGTTGTGAACTGCTTTTCTTACATGGTGATGGCATGTTATGTGAAATTCTCGAGGAGTTAACCCTATTATCTGAAGTGTTATTTCGACAGTGCACTCGTCCGACCTATTCAGTTCACTAGGTGGACAAAAAATCACTTCATTCATTCGGAAAAGAAAAAAGTTCACTTGGTGAACTATAAAAGTTCACTGTATGAAAAGCAAAGTTCACTTGGTGAATTTTAAAGGTTTTCATTTTTAAAAGTTCACCATATGAAAAAAAAACCATTCGAGAGAAATAAAAAGTTCACCTATTTGGAAACAAACAAAGTTCACTTGGTGAATTTTAAAAGTTCACCATATGATGCGAGTGTGGACTGCTTGATGCACTGATGCGAACCTTTTTTTAATATGTGCGCAATTCTAAAAAAAGTTCACTTAGTTCAGCAAAAAAAAGTTCACTTCGTTTGAAAAAAAAGGTTCAGAAAAAAAGTTCACTTAGAAAATCAGAAAAAAGTTCACTTCATTCAGAATAAAAGTTCACCTAGTTCAGCAAAAAAAGTTCACTTCGTTCAAAAAGAAGTTCAGAAAAAAGTTTCAGAGAAAATTTCACTTCGTTAAAAAAAAGTTCACTTCGTTCAGAAAAAAAGTTCACGTGCAGTTCAGGAAAAAAGTTCACCTCGTTCAGAAAAAGAGGTTCAGGAAAAAAGGTTCACTTCGTTTAGAAAAAAAGTTCATTTTGTTCGGGAAAAAGGTTCATGTGCAGTTCAGAAAAACAGTTCACTTCGTTAAGAAAAAAGCTCAGAAAAAATGTTCAGTTCATGTTCCGTCTGAAGGTTCACATGCCATGCGCGAGAAGGTTCACTCAGCATTACGGAGACAGTTCAGAAAGTTTCAGTTTAGCTTAAACTGAAACCGGTTTCATTTTAGCTGGAATATATATATATATATATCAAATTATCATAAAAAATTATGAATGAAACTCAACACAATTCACTACAGCAAAAACAGCCTGTAGCGACGGTTTTTGTGTCTTGTAGCCACGGTTTTACCCGTGTCTACGAGGTCTAGCGACAGTTTTACCACCCGTCTCATAGGCGTTGCCATAGCCTCCGTCTCAAACACACAGACACGGTTTTTATAACCATGTCTACAACTAGAGACGATTATAGGCACGGTCAAATCCGCCTCTACATAGTGGATTTGAATTCGAACCAAATTCAGTTCACATGCCAAGAGCCGTCTCTAATTCAGATTCTGCCCGTCTCTAGTTTGAAATGTGAAACATGATAATAAACATTTAGAGACGTCTATCATGTTCATAGACACGGTCCTGTCGTGTCTAAGCTCAAACAATAGAGACGTTGTTTTTATTTCCATAGACACGGTAGCACCCGTCTCTACTTTATTTTGCTTTATATATTTTTATTTGTTTTGAACCGGTATTGCATCATATCTAGACACAGAAAGTATCCTTATCTATCCATGAATATTACTATGCATCATCAAGATCATATGGCACATATTTAGGAAGAAAAGACAATTTTACTAATATTGTTCATCCAAAGCACAAATCAAATCTGTGGGGTACAATAAATAGTTCTGCAAAGAACATAACAAATGCAAATCTTGCCTACCAGATATGTATTTTCTAACATATATTTGTAATGCTAACTAGCTTGATTCGATTTCCAGGTACATATTTTGTAGTCTTCGCTTCCTTCAGGTGACTCTTTAGAAGTTGAAGTCGAATTGCTATGTGACAGTTGAACCCTCTTTCTGCCAGCAACCTATCATTGAGAGCAAAAAACATTTCATTTCTGATTCATTGAATGTGTAAGAAAATAGGCATTTGCAAGTACGAGCATCAAAATAATTAAGTTTAAACATACCAGCTGCCTTCTAAGCTGTGGTGGTAGGCACGATAACAGGTCATCTTCCGAGTATTTCTCACCAAGATAGGAAAAGACAAATTTCATAAGATCATGTGAGCTACTAGAGCTAGTTCCAGATTCATCTCTTGACAAAGTGGAAAACCTCCCACCAAAATACTTTGATGGGGTAATTGTTGGACCCATTCCACGGACACGACGAGGGTGGTTCTTTCCAAATACATCATTCATAGCCTTCTCATAGTCTTCTTCAGTAAGTTCATGCCCATCCAATTTTTTCTCAGCCAATTTCATGTATACCTCGTTCTAAAAAAATCATAATTAGAGCGCAATCAAAATTTTAAAAGCAATCAGTTAAAAGTTCATGTATAGGTTATTGGAAATAAGAGATAATGTGTAAATTCATGTACAAGTTGTTTAGAGCTCTACACTGCTGGAGTATTTTCTAAAATCTTGTATGAGACAAAGGAATGTTCAATCTGAACCGATAACATAGGAAGCATTCAATCAACACAAAAAAATACTAGGATATGCATATTGATTTTTATTATGTATTAAAAGTACATACAACAATTAACCAAACTCTAGTGTTTTGCAGAAACGCAACCCAACAAGAAACTATGCATAGTTTCTCCGATACAAAAGAGTCAATACCATTTTTTCCTCTGTTAATGCATTGACATACACACCATCCTTAGTTTTATGGCATTCATCAAACAAAGTTTCTCGATCCACCTCCTTTCCAAGAGCATCTTCCTGCAGTATTATAAATATCAAAGTATGAGAGAAATGAGTGAAAAGACAAATACAACAAGCAATCGATAATTACCAGTTCCTTCCTCTTCCTAGCAAAACTTTTTCGTCCGAGCGTGTGTGGATACTTAATATTCTTCGAGTTATCTTTATTCTTGTTGTTGATTGCCTGATCATCCATCATAGTATGTGTTAATAGGACATGAGATCAATGAGAAAACTTATTAATTGACTATTGGAAGGACTAAGATAATTTTACCTTAGCCTCTTCTGAGTACCAATATGAAACAAGTGTATTCCACTATGTTTCCTCAGCAGTTTCAGGAGCATTTTCCATGAGACACGCTCCATTGGCAACTCGGCCTTGTAATATTTTTTCTTCAGCTTTGCCTTGTACTGCCTCCATTTAGTAGCTAACTGGTTGAGAAGCCAATCTTTTGCTTTTGGACCGATTGCAAATTTCCTCTAAAACAGAGAACATAAAGTTGACGGAGTTAAAATAATATCAGTGCAACCAATTTATTTACCAACATCATAAGTGTGAGAACTGTACCGTTATTGCAGCTACAATCTATTATGATATATCTCTTTAAACATGGCATCATTCCACTTAGGAACATTTAGAGGAGCAAGATGTGGCTTCTTCACTAAAGGACTTGACTGGTGGCGGCGCAAGAGCGGTAATGGCGAGAGAATAGGGAAGATGTTGCGGGAAGCTCTGGTACGTGGTGCTCGAGATAAAAGACTTCACATCGTAACCGCCCAAAACTTTACGCGCCGTAAAAATTTCTGTTCGCACGATTTTCTTATTGACCGCACGACGCGCCGAGAGAATTTGCTCGAGACGTCCTCTATCCGATCCGTCTCTTTTCCCGTCTGTAGTTTGATTAAATCCATCGGTTTTGACGGAGGCTAATTAAATAGGCAAACATAGATACGGTGCATTGAGCCATCGCATCTTTTCATAGTTACAGGATAAGTGGCGCTTTGGTGGAGATTATGTTAACACGGGATCAGTTAGCCGTCTCTCTTAAAGCGTGTCTATATGCTAGTTTTGTTGTACTGATTGATGGTAATAAAATAGATTTGTAAATAGTGTTTACGTACTTCATGTTGTCTGACATCTCTGCGCCGCTCACTGGTCATCATGTGAATGAACTCGCAAACGTAGTATGCACATAAATTAGTCCCCTGTTCCTGCCTCATGCACTTTACTTGAATAGAATTCAATCAAATAATAATCAAGCATGATAAGGGTACTGAAACTATGGGCATTACGTCAAAATACTATCATCACACAAAGTTCACCGTTTCATTTAATATGGGCATTTCGTCAAAATACATAGACCGTTATCCAACTGCATCTATGACTAATAATCAACCCTGGGATCGCTATCCAGCATGTCACCCGAAAGTATTAAGTTGCAAGTAACAAATAATTGCAATAAGCATGGTGCGTAATGTCAGCAATGGTTATAACATATAGCAATAAACACCGCTGTTTTATCCCTAGTAGCAACAACACATCTCAAGCCTTAACCGTTTCTGTCAACTCGAACTCAGACAAGAGAGGCATGAACCCACTATCTAGCATAAATACTCCCTCTAAAGACACAAGTAATTACTTCAGCCAAAGCATACACAAGAATCGGAGAGCATGCAAGATCATAAATAAAACATATCATATATAAACTGAACAATAATGTCATGACTCCATAATTCATCGGATCCCCACAAAGACAACATGTAACATTACAAATAGATGATCTTGATCATGTTAGGCATGCAGCTCACAAGATCAAAACAATGGAGTAGAAGGAGAAGAGATAACCATCTAGCTACTGCCATGGACCCGTAGTCCCGTGGTGGACTACTCACGCATCACTCCGGAGGCAGGCATGGGGGTGTAGATGCCTCCGGTGACGATCTCCCCCTCCGGCAGGGTGTCGGGAAGAGCAGCACAACCCTCCTGGTCTAGGGTTGGCGACGGCGGCGGCCTCGGACGTATTCTGGAAAATATGATCAGGTACCGAGGTTTTTCGGGAATAATAGAATTTATAGGCGAAAGGGCAACTCGAGAAGCTTCCGGAGTCGGCCAAGTGGGGCCCAGGCGTGGTCCAGGCTTGACCGCGCCTGGGGTCGTCTGGCCTTGTGGGGCCCCCCTGCAGGTGCCCTCCTGGCTCCATCTTTGTTTCTTTGTTAAAATAAATCATGTAAATTGGCAGCTTATTCCGAGAAAGTTCTTCGACTAACTTTCCTGAAACAAAAAGACAGCAGAAAACAGGAACTGGCACTAGCATCTTGTTAATAGGCTAGTTCCATCGGGGGAGGTCGTCAGCGAGAGTGGGTGCACGCAGGTTGGTATGGTTAGCGACTTTGTGAATCCCTATTCATGCCGGCTCCAGGAACCGGCGGGGATCGGACCGTGCGGAGGCACAGAGCGGGGAGGATCGGACGGTCTAAAAGCCAAAATCACTGACGAGCTTTCAATGGGTCTCAACGTTTATATCTTTAGATGTTACTCCCCACTATACCCAGCCTAAGAATCGTTAGAATACATGAGCTGAGATTTCGTAACGATACTTTGTCAGGAACATGCAATATTTATTACTTGGAGAGCATGGACCCAATGAGAATACATGAGCTTGTAAAAAAGTATTAACCTTACGATAGTTAGTGCACGAGATTTATATGCAGTGATCATCAACATTTATTGGCTGCAAAGCATTGACCTTATGACAGTTATATAGCTACTTCGTGGTCCGTGCCATGATGCTCTCTACTTGTCAATCATGTAGAATACCGAGTATTGCAAGGTATCTCTTCTTTAAATGAGATGAGCTTGCGTTACGATATTTTCTCTGATTGTGTTGCTTATTTCCTACAAAGCATTGACCCAATGAGAATTTTGTGGCTACCTTGTGTTCTGTGGCATGTTCTTACCTCCATACAAATCGTTAGAATACATAAGATAAGATTTCCTAACGATCTTTTGGAGGGAACGTGCAATATTTATCACCTAAAGAGCATGGACCCAATGAGAATTATATAGCTACCTCGTGCTCCGTGCAATGTTACTCCTTTCTTATGATCGTGCGATTTCCGTCCTTCAAGAATATTAATTACATAAGATGAGATCATGGAATGATCTTTTTCTATGATCGTGCATCATTTATTGCCCCCTGAGCATTGACTCCGCGCAAATTATATAGCTACGACGTACTCCTTGGCATGGTGTATCCTTTTTTTTCATCATATGTATCCGCACTGCATATTTATTTGTTAAATTAGGCATTCCGCAATGCATTGGCTCTTTGCGTAGAAACCAAGGTAGCATAGTACAATTTAAGAGACGACCACCCAATGTATTGTCTATTTCGGGTTGTATCGAAATAAGGTTACATTTAGTGATTTTAGTCTCATGCGCATGGCATTGGACGGATAATCAACCTAATATTTATTGCGACAAATTTATATGGAGGGATAGTCGATATTTATTGGCTGCAAAGCATTGACCTTATGACAGTTATATGGCTACCTCATGCTCCGCGCCATGATACTCCCTCCTTGTCAATCATGTAGAATACCGAGTACTGCAAGGAATCTCTCCTTTACATGAGTTGAGATTGCATTACGATATTTTCACGGATTGTGTAGCATTATTTCTTGCAAAGCATTGACCCAATGAGAATTATATGGCTACCTTCTAATCCGTGCCATGTTACTACCTCCATACACATCATTAGAATACATGGGCTGAGATTTCCTAACGATATTTTGTGGGGAACATGAGCTGAGATTTCGTGACGATCTTTCGTTGGGAAATGCAATATTTATTACCTGGAGAGCAAGGACCCAAATGAGAATTATATAGCTACATCGTGCAGGCCCGGTCCTTGGGGGGGGGGGGGGCAGGAGGGGCGGCCGCCCCGGGCACCCGAACCCAAGGGGCCCCAACCCAGGTATTGCATATGTAGTGTGTGAAGAATTCTTTGTGAGTTTCTCTCGGACGTTCCAGACTTCCAGTTCCAGGAAGACGATGGACAAAGCGTTTACATCCGTTTCTTTCAACTAGGCTGAGACTTGAGCCTTTTTCTAGCTGGGCCCCTTTCTCCTTTGGTCCTTGAGAAATTATACACGTAAAAAAAATGGTACAAGAGGTTTAAGTGGGTGGGGGGCGTGGGCTGATGCGCTACCTATCCAACACAATAGCGTTCAATTTTTTTTGTTTGATGAAAAAGGGAGCAAGCCCGGCTTCTACAACCCAAAAAACTCAATTTTTTTAGTTCGCGGTTACGAAAAACAAGAACCATAAGGCCACTGATAGGTATTTATCAAATTCTCTATCTATTTTGTGATGTGTGCGGCGTGATTCCGTCGCACTCTCTGGACAAGAGCCGGAGACTACCCATCGTGGATCTTCAGGCGGCCATGAGAGGGGAGAGGCCGAGTATCCGAGAGGAGATCTTACTATGATCCACCAACCACCGCTTTGTCCAATATTAAACTATGTGATAATCATTAAGAGTGTTTTTCATATCATTATCACTGAGTTTGCATCAGTTATGTTCGAAGAATTTTTTAACATAATGTGAATAAATTGTCCAATATTAAATTATTTTTGACGGACTTAACCTTTAAGTTACCCATATACATATACCAATTCGTATCATTATTTGTATTAAGGGCCCGAATTTAAGTTTCGCCCCTGGCCCCGGAAATCTCAGGACCGGCCCTGACATCGTGGTGCGCGCAATGTTACTCCCTCCTTATCAACCTATAAAATACAAATGATGTTGTGATTTCCCTCCTTCAAAAATATTAATTACATGAGATGAGATCGTCTAACGATCTTTTTCTATGATCGTGCCTCATTTATTACCCACTAAGAATTGACTCCACGCGAATTATTTAGCTGCTACGTGCTCCTTGCCGTGTGTGTATCTCTTTTTTCATCAACTTGTAATTGTGCACGTGCAAAGTACGTGTCAGTAAATGCAAAAAAAAACTTTTTAACAGAACAGTATGTGAGCCGTCTACTGTATGACTTTCATTAAAACAAGCTAACAATAACTTAGCTACATAAATACAAATGGAGATAGCAGGGATACGAAGAGAAAACTAAAAAACTATAAGCTATGTAACCATGAATGAAGTTGTGGAGATGATGCGCAATTAACTCTGAAGATATGTCATGCAGAAAACATGGCCTAGGGAAGGTAGTTTGAGACCATTTGAGAAATATCAATATTGGAAGACCAAGTGGTGCCAACATGTGCCCAACAGCAAAAGAACAATTCAAGAATATATTCACTTGTTTCTCTGAGCCTGCTAGAACACATCTCACACTGTTAACTCCAGAGTCGAAATGCCATTTACTTATCTTCGTCATATCTCTAGTGTTTAACCTATCCACCAATAACCAACCAAAACCTTTTGTTTGGCCAAACTCTTCCATTTCCAAAGCTTCTTGAAGGGGCGACACAAGATAACATATGCCAACTAGGATTTTTTGTTAGTTAGAGGAAAGAGAAGATGTAGAGAGAAGGAGTCCGTCGGCAATTCTCTAGACGGTTGAATCCCGCTTAAAAAGCGCTAGCTAGCGACGCCTTTCCCTCCGTTGTATGGATGGTGTTCAGTTACACGCGGCCCCAAAACAAATCTAATCCTCTCCTCCTTTTGTTCCCAACGTAATTATGGGTAATAAATATTTATTTTAATTTCGGGCAGTTATGAGTTTCAGATTCTTACGGACAACTGAAAAGACAGCATATTGTACGAGTCGACCTTAGTATTGTCTAGAGGTGACATGTACACGTACTGCAGACTGCTGCCGTGTAAACTATTGAACATGCCCTAAGTCGTTCATAGGGTGAGTGTATGCGCGTGTATAGAGCGTCTGCGTTGTACTGTGTTTAGAAAAAAAAAGTCCAGCCCTACAGAAGGTCGATATCCCAAAAAATCGCTAGCACTACAGGAAGCGCACGAAACGCCGACGGCCGAAGCCGTCGGCGTATGAACGAAGGCCGTCGGCGTATGTATACGCCGACGGCGGCCGTCGGCGTTTCTGGCTGTCGGCGTATCCAAAAAGCCGTCGGCGTCTGACGCGGCCTTCGGCGTACGCTGTGGTGGGCCCCACAACACGGCATCCACCATGTTTCCGTTAGCTCAAGATACGCCGACGGCATTGCCGTCGGCGTCTGATGGCCACGTGGCGGATTCCTGGGCGCTGGGACACGACCTACGCCGACGGCATTGCCGTCGGCGTATGGTTGACCATTTGGTCCATTTCAGGACGACGTGGCGCCATCCTGTGCGTCCGCGACGCATCCTACGCCGACGGCAATGCCGTCGGCGTATGGGTGACCATATTTTCTTTTTTTTGCTGATTGTTGCTGCTGGTTTCTAGCACATTTTAAATACAATTAAAATTGCACAAATTTTAAAACATCACAGAAACATGACAGAAACATCACATAGATCTCCAAATGACACAAACATGATTCGAATTCATCCAAGCATTCATACAAACTCCAAATGACACAAACATAGTTCGAATTCATACAAAACACACCCGGACACATCCTACATCTCCGAGAGCTCTCTTCCACTTTTAGTAGCTTTCTTCTGGCGCATCCCCTTCAGCAAGGAGGCCGATGATTCCTTGCGTTGGCTCATCTTGGTCAATCACCTGCATTGAGAAAGGGTAAACAATTAATAAGCATGTTGAAAAATAAATACTAAGCATAATAAAGACATAATAAAATGTAGAAAATAGGCATAAAGATGTAATGCAAGTAAGAAGAAGCATGTTGAAAGACTAAGCATGTTGAAAAGTAAATACTACGCATAAGGACATAAAAGACCCTCACCCCGAATCATCACTCTCATAATTAAGTCTTGGGTTCTCATCATCACTATCAACATCACTATCACGTGTGTAAGTTGGAACCTCATCGCACGGTGGAGGCTCATCATCGTCATCAGAATGTAACTTGTTGAGCATATCTATGTCCTTTACATCCACCACTAAGTCACCACCTGTCTGTGCATTGTCCTCGCGGTCCTCAAGACCTTGTATGCCAAAGTCCCCAAAGGTTTGTTCCTCTTGATAGAAAATCCCCTCGTATGTTTTAGGGTCAATGTTGTTGTAATCGTCTTCGAGGGCATGGGTAGCTTACCATGTGGCGATACATGGAACACGACTTCCCAGCCAATGAGTCCCTCTTTCTTGCATGGGTAGGGCAAATAATAAACTTGCCTGCTTGGTGAGCCACAACAAAGACATCGGATCCAGTAGGTGGTTGAAGGCTTAACTTCAACTAACCCAATGGAAGGGGTACTTTTGTCCATTCAGGGTCGAACCAGTGGCATTTGAACACAACGAGCTTGAGTTCTATGTTCGTGTTATTGAACGTCAGCTCGTATACGTTCTGTAACCTTCCGTAGTAATCAAATTCACCGGCTCCTTTGGTGAAGACCCCGGTATTTATAGTCTTTGCATTAGGCCGACTGTTCTGGTGAAACTCTGTATGGAAGCGGTACCCATTCACATCATACTTCTCATACATCTCGACTCTACGGTTACAACCTTGGGAGACACATCTCAACTCATCGACATCACAACGTTGGGATCAGCTCCCTACAAGTACAAATTGTTTGTGCATTAGTAGGAGGGACAAGACACGGATTGCAAGGTAGAAGGGACAGGTTAGAAATTACCTTTTCCCTGAACCAAGCCGTGAATTTTTTCTTTCCGGGGGCACTCTTTCAAAAGAGTGTCCAGCTCGGCTTCATCGGGTCCCTCTGATGTTCCCGACCACATTTCATCCTTGAATTGGCTAAAAGGAGAAAATACGTATTAGACCAAAACCGAGTTAGTAGTTGCAAAGTAATTTGTTCCCATTTTACCTAAGGAAACTGCCCTCTTCTCCTCCCCGTCGCGGACCACTTCCTTCATGTTCATAAGCACATAGAGCATTATGCACTCCAGCTCTCATTGGTCAAGGTATACCTTTTGCGCCACCGGCCTTGCCACCGGGAAACT
Organism: Poa pratensis; assembly: GCA_947311845.1. Lineage (NCBI taxonomy): Eukaryota > Viridiplantae > Streptophyta > Magnoliopsida > Poales > Poaceae > Poa > Poa pratensis. The sequence continues at coordinate 3,832,913 of CAMZMU010000096.1, forward strand.
GGAAGAGGGCGAGCTTGGGGTCTTGCTTGGGCTCGTCGACATTGTACCGAGAGGCCTGGTTATGCATAGTGGGAACATCATCGGGATAGTACGTTAGCCTGGCGTCTGTCATCTCCTGGAGGATAGTTGCCTCAGCTATGCATGCTCAATCTTATTTTTGTTTCCACATTTGGTTCGAATATACTTAAACTCTCTCTCAATACAAAACTGCCAACGAAACTGCACCGGTCCACCCAAGAGTGCCTCGTTCGCGAGATGCACAACAAGATGTGCCATCGGAGTAAAGAAGCCTGGCGGAAATATCGTCTCTAAGTTACATAGCAACTCCGGCACTAGATCATGCAGCTTCTGAATAATCAGGGGACATATCTGCTTAGCACAGAGCGTGCGGAAGAAATGGCTCAACTCCGCGAGCACTCGCCAGACACGGTCGGGGAGATACCCTCGAACCATCACCGGTAGCAGCCGCTCAATCCATATATGATAGTCGTGACTCTTGAGCCCGGTGACTTTTCCGTTTTATATTGACTCCCTTACTTATATTCGAACAATAGCCATCAGGGAACATCACGACGAATTTGAGCCAAAAGAATGCCTCAGACTTTTGCATACTATTAAGGCAGAAGTCGGCATGCGGCTTGAACCAGTTCTTTCGACGGCCTTCAGGAGGCTTCATGTGTAATCTCTTCCTATCACAGAGCTTCTTGACATCGACTCTAGCCTTAACATTATCCTTCGACTTCTCAGGAATGTTCAGGACTGTGTGAAAGAGGGACTCTCCAACATATCGATGCTATGGGGAAGTTCGAGGTCCTTGTAATATTCGAGTTGCGTCAAGCCTGCCACGTGAGTCCAGTTGTGCGTCACACCATATCCCACATATCGTGGGCCTTTTCCCCAGCAGGCACGAGAGCACTTAGCTCGGCATCAACAGCTGCACCATCGAAAGTTGGTATCTCTTTTTCTTCACGCTCAACTCTGCCCTTCTTGAAGTTCTTTTTGTCTTCTCTAAACCGATGCCCTCTTTTGAGGAACTTTCGATGTGTGTCAAACGCGGAATACTTCTTACCCGCGTTAGCCACATGAACTCAAGTCGGTTCCTGCACACTGGGCATGGCCACTTACCAGCTGTACACCATCCGCAGAATAGGGCGTACCCGGGCATGTCGTGCATGGAATTGTGGAACCAAACTTTCATCAAGAAGTTTGTCTTCGATGCACGATCATATGTCAACGTCCCGTGGTGCCAAGAGTGGTTCAGATCATCCACAATCGGCTGCATGTAGACACTTAAATTCTTCCCCGGTATTCAGGACCTGGAATGATCAGCGACAGGAATATGGTCTTCTTTGCATTAGGGCTCCGGAGGGAGATTGAGCGGAATAACAAACACGGGCCAGCAGCTGTACGAGGCAGTCGACATACCATATGGATTGAATCCATCGGTTGCTATCGCGATTCTGACGTTTCGAGCCTCTGCTGCCTCATCGGGGTGTTCATATCAAAGTTCTTCCATGCCGTACCATCAGATGGATGTCCCATCTTTACCCGTCGTGCTCATCCTTGTATCTCTTCCCCGTCTTGTGCCACTGCATCTGTGTGGCAGACTCTTTGTTCATGTAAAGCCGCTTGATTCTGTTTATGAATGGGAGGTAACGAAGAATCTTAATGGCGACTTTTGTCTGCGTCTTCTGACCATCGGCTCCTTTTACCTCATGATACCTAGAGGCCTTACACAGGCTACAGTACTTGTCATCCGCAAACTGTTTCCAAAACAAAAGGCATCCTTTTGGACAACAATCTATCTTTTCATAATCCATGCTGAGATCTCGCAGGATTTTCTTCGTTTCGTACATGCTTTTAGGCAGACAATGCCCTTCGGGCAACATGTTACCATATGTTTGCAGATGCGCTTCAAAGCATGAACGGGTGTTGCCGTACTCGAGCTTTTGGCTAGTGCTTGCGAGATGGCATCGAGCTGAGAAATTTTTGCACCCTCGTACAGAGGCCTCTGAGACGAGGCCATCATATCAAAGAAGGCCTTCGCGGTTGGCTCCGGGTCCTCTGGTTCACGCGGTTCCTCCGGTTCTGGCGGTTCCTCCTGTGAGGGTGGCGAATCTGGCGTCGCCATCACGGAGATCATCTAGCCAGTTTCTAATCCCATCATCTTCATTGCCATTGATCCGCTGCCGCATCACCCTACCATTCTCGCGTTCGTACTCATCAAAGTCGACTGTCGTGACGAAGTTCGGCATATACCCACGAGACCAAGGTGTTTAGTCATCTCATCCTTTCCCTGACGTTTACGCATCTTGCAACGAACGCAAGGGCAGTTTGGACGCATGCCTGACTTTGAACCACGCGCTAACTCCTTCACTAACAAATGGTCTTCCATACCCACTCGTCTGTTCTGTCAACCACTAGTTCGGCCACTGTACATCCACCCATTATCAGCCATCCTCTGCTTTACTATGAGCCAAATAATAATAACATGAAATTAAATGCATGCAATGTCACCGTAAATTTATTCAATGTCACCAATTTATTACGGCCAAATTTTATCTTTTACAGCATGCAAGGGTTCACCTAAACTTCTAATAGGAAGGGCCTATCCCACCCGAGTATGTGTAGATCGAGTCGTGTTCCATGTTCTACCCCCCCGAGACGGAATTTCGGCAGCACCTCCCCGCTGTTCTTCAGAATACACGTCTCGAGCTTGTCAAGCCGAGAGGGTGTGCATCCGAAGAACAACGGGGAGGTGCTGCCGAAATTCCGTCTCAGGAAGGGGTAGAACATGGAACACGACTCGATCTACACATACTCGCGCTGTCCAACAGGACAATCCGGAAGTGTTACGGTTATAAATATGCAAAGATGGACAATCCTGCATATTTATAAATTTGTAACCCTTCCGGACGGGATCTGACTCGGGTTACGCGACTGACTTGGTGATCTAGACAAAAATAAACCTATGCAGCAAGAGAGGCGAAAGATTTATACCCTCGATGCGTGATCGATGGCCGGAGAAGGTCGAGGACGAAACAGGGGCACCGAGGCTGCCCCTCCACGGCTGGAGAAGAAGCCCCGCAACGACGCGCGGGACTGACGGTGCTGGCTGGCGTGAAGCTACGTCATCTGAAAAAGCACACAATCGACATATGAGCCTTAAAGCTGAATACACGTCTCGAGCTTGTCAATCGACATATGCAAGCTTAATTAAACATAAAACAGAATAAACATAAAACAGAATAAACCATAGAACGATGTAACCATATTAGCTAAACATAACACATATAGACAAGTAGCACAATAATACATAGGTAGCATGCATGATAAGTCTAGCAGTACAACAGGTAGCAAGATAAGTCTAGTAGTATGACAGGTAGGATGATAGACATCCTAAACTCGACTCGCGCCGGTGTCAGTGACGTCGTCCAAGCGGTCCCACCAAGAGGACAAGCTGCTGCTAGAGTCCTCCTGCTGCTGCGTGCTGGAGGGGCCGACCTCGCCCTGCTGCTGTGTGCCGGAGGGGCCGGCCTCGCCTTGCCCGCGCTGCTGCCGGCTCTCGCTGAGGACCTGGTACTGGACCGCCATCACCTGGGGATCAAGGAGGAGATCCTTGACCAAGGGGTCATCCTCCTCGCGCTGGTGGCGCGCCCTGAGCAGCCTCTCTGCCTGCCGGTGCTCCCTCTCCTCGGCCCTCGTCGCGATCCTCATGCCATCTGGCGCTAACATATGCGCCACGCTCCGCTCATCCTCAAAGTTGAGGATCGCTCTCGCCCCAAAGTGCTGGACCGCCGCGCAGTCGTAGGCGCGGGCCGCCTGCCACGGGCACCTGAAAGTACCAAGCTGTATCTTCCTGTGATCCACTGTGATCTGAGCTGCCCAAGTCGGGATCTTCGTGTGTCTCCGGTGAACACCACGAAACTTTCGCTCCGGCTCCGACATGATACTTAGTTAAGTAAAAGCATTTGATACAGGGGTTAGTCATATATGAAATGAATATATGTAAACACTAACACCTAAATTTTCCTTCTATAATTGTCAACAACATTTTATTTGCTAAATCTAAAATACACAGAAAATAGGGGAGGGGGTGGGGAGCACCTGGAGGCGCGGCGAGGTTGTTGGAGGCGCGGCCGGGTGTCGGGGGAGGCGCGGATGCGGTCAGGTGGCAGCCGGCCGCGGAGGCGGAGGAGGAGCGGGAGGCGGAGGAGGAGCACGGGGCGGCTCAGGGGAGGCCGAGCTAGGGGGGAGGAGAGCGGGCTCGGCTGGGTGGCGTGGGGCGGCGACGGCGGATGCGGCCGGGGCGGGGGCGGCGGCCGGGGCGGGGAGGAGGTGGCCGGGGCAGGGAGGAGGCGACCTGGGCGGGCGGAGGTGGCCGGGGCGGGGAGGAAGTGGCCGGGTCGGCCGGGAGGAGGCGGCGGCGGCGGGGAGGGGTGGCCGGGGCGGCCGGAAGGAGGCGGCGGCGGCGGGGAGGAGTGGATCGAGCTCGGGCGGGGAGAAGTGGATCGAGAGCAGGTGGCGGGGATTTTTTTTGTTTTCTTTTTTCCTTCCTCCCGACCAGGTGGCGGCGTAGTTAATAGGGCAAACTCTACGCCGACGGCATTTCCGTCGGCGTAGATAAATTGTTTTTTCTTCCTCTGAATTTTATTCGGGCAACGTAGTATGTGTAAGACGTATTACAACTCAAGGATCAGCTAAAGTGGCCACATGAATCAGTCACCGAAACAAGACTAAAGAAAAAAGAACTTCACATCTTGTAGTTTTCTAGTGTGCTGCCATCCATGCTGGTAACAGATAGCCGGACGACCGCCATAGTACGGGAACATCCAGTATCCATAAGAGCCCGCTGCTCCATTAACTGGTTTAGATGACAGTCAGCTGTCACGAAACATCGAAGCTTTTATGTAATTAAGAACCTTTAGCGGACAGTTCCCTGTTCCGATGCTCCGGGGCCCCGCTTTGGCGAAACCCTGAATCCGCTGGAAAAACCCTAACGTTTTCGTCTACCCCCATAGACGTGCGTCGAAAGGGGGTAGGCTAGTGGACTTTTTTGCTTGGTTGTGTTAGGTTAGGCCATAGGAAGGTGAGAAACCAAAGGTCTACCCCAAATCAACACAAGATTCCATCCGGTTCGCCCGAAAGGGGAGTTTCACCTCTAAGCGCAGGAACTCACTAGAGAGAAAGTGAAGCTGGTGAAGCCGGTCACACCCCGGAGTAGGATATTGCACATTTACAACACACAACACACTTGTATATATATGGTATGGCACAACCTAGGTTTGGGTGGGGTTCCGACGCTCCGGGGCCCCGCTTCGGCGAAACCCTGAATCCGCAGGAAAAACCCTAACGTTTTCGTCTACCCCCATAGACGTGCGTCGAGAGGGGGTAGGCCAGTGGACTTTTTTGCTTGGTTGTGTTAGGTTAGGCCATAGGAACATGAGAAACCAAAGTCTACCCCCAAATCAACACAAGATTCCATCCGGTTCGCCCGAAAGGGGAGTTTTCACCTCTAAGTGCAGAAACTCAGTAGAGAGAAAGTGAAGTCGGTCACACCCCGGAGTAGGATATTGCACATTTCCAACACACAACACACTTGTATACATATGGTATGGCACAACCTAGGTTTGCGTGGGGTTCAGACGCTCCGGGGCCCTGCTTCTGCGAAACCCTGAATCCGCTGGAAAAACCCTAACGTTTTCGTCTACCCCCATAGACGTGCGTCGAAAGGGGGTAGGCCAGTGGACTTTTTTGCTTGGTTGTGTTAGGTTAGGCCATGGAAAGGTGGGAAACCAAAGTCTACCCCAAATCAACACAAGATTCCATCCGGTTCGCCCGAAGGGGGAGTTTTCACCTCTAAGTGCAGAAACTCAGTAGAGAGAAAGTGAATCCGGTCACACCCCGGAGTAGGATATTGCACATTTCCAACACACAACACACTTGTATACATATGGTATGGCACAACCTAGGTTTGGGTGGGGTTCCGACGCTCCGGGGCCCCGCTTCGGTGAAACCCTGAATCCGCTGGAAAAACCCTAACGTTTTCGTCTACCCCCATAGACGTGCGTCGAAAGGGGGTAGGCCAGTGGACTTTTTTGCTTAGTTGTGTTAGGTTAGGCCATAGAAAGGTGAGAAACCAAAGTCTGCCCCAAATCAACACAAGATTCCATCAGGTTCGCCCGAAAGGGGAGTTTTCACCTCTAAGCGCAGGAACTCACTAGAGAGAAAGTGAGGTCGGTGAAGCCGGTCACACCCCGGAGTAGGATATTGCACATTTACAACACACAACACACTTGTATACATATGGTATGGCACAACCTAGGTTTCTGTGGGGTTCCGACGCTCCGGGGCCCCGCTTCGGCGAAACCCTGAATCCGCTTGAAAAACCCTAATGTTTTCGTCTACCCCCATAGACGTGCGTCGAAAGGGGGTAGGCCAGTGGAGTTTTTTGCTTGGTTGTGTTAGGTTAGGCCATGGGAAGGTGGGAAACCAAAGTCTACCCCAAATCAACACAAGATTCCATCCGGTTCGCCCGAAGGGGGAGTTTTCACCTCTAAGTGCAGAAACTCAGTAGAGAGAAACTGAAGCCGGTCACCCACCGGAGTAGGATATTGCACATTTCCAACACACAACACACTTGTATATATATGGTATGGCACAACCTAGGTTTGGGTGGGGTTCCGACGCTCCGGGGCCCCGCTTCGGCGAAACCCTGAAACCGCTGGAAAAACCCTAACGTTTTCGTCTACCCCCCATAGACGTGCGTCGAAAGGGGTAGGCCAGTGGAGTTTTTTGCTTGGTTGTGTTAGGTTAGGCCATGGGAAGTTGGGAAACCAAAGTCTAACCCAAATCAACACAAGATTCCATCCGGTTCGCCCGAAGGGGGAGTTTTCACCTCTAAGTGTAGGAAAAAAGTCAAAGTTCACGTCACACCACGGGGCAGGATAAATTGAGCCATATATTTAATATTTATGTTGTAGGTGCATATTGCATGTGTTGTTTTTATTTATTTTACATGTATATGTTGTAGGGGACATCAACTATGTCGGGAACTTTGACCGTTATTTTATGCGGGTGGGATACCGGAAAACTCAAACCATTATTTTATGCGGGTGGGATACCGAAATTGGGAGGGAAATTATAGATCCTATTTATGTATAAATTATGCCTACATTAAATATTACATAGATAAATAAATAAAGAAATATTATATAAAGAAATTAATAAAAAGGAACAGATATACGCCGACGGCATTGCCGTCGGCGTATGAACCCAGGGAAACTTCCGTTTCTTCTCCGTCATGGCGGGCGTGCTACGCCGACGGCCAGCTATACACCGAAATTTATATGGAGGGATAATCAATATTTATTGCATGCAAAGCATTGACCTTATGACAGTTATATGGCTACCTCATGCTCCGCGCCATGATACTCCCTCCTTGTCAATCATGTAGAATACCGAGTACTGCAAGGAATCTCTCCTTTACATGAGATGAGATTGCATTACGATATTTTCTCGGATTGTGTAGCATTATTTCTTGCAAATCATTGACCCAATGAGAATTATATGGCGACCTTCTGTTCCGTGCCATGTTACTACCTCCATACGCATCATTAGAATACATGGGCTGAGATTTCCTAATGATCTTTTGTGGGGAACATGAGCTGAGACTTCGTAACGATCTTTTGTTGGGAAATGCAATATTTATTTCCTAGAGAGCAGGCACCCAGTGAGAATTATATAGCTACATCGTGCTGCGCACAATGTTACTCCCTGCTTATCAACCTATAAAATACAAATAATTTTGCGATTTCCCTCCTTCAAAAATATTAATTACATGAGATGAGATCTTCTAATGATCTTTTTCTATGATCGTGCCTCATTTATTACCCACTAAGTATTGACTCCACGGGAATTATATAGCTGCTACGTGCTCCTTGCCGTGTGTATCTCTTTTTTCATCAACAAATGCAAAAAGAGACTTTTTAACAGGAACAGTATGTGAGCCGTCTACAGTATGATTTTCATTAAAACAAGCTAACAATAACTTAGCTACGTAAATACAAATGGAGATAGCAGGGATATGGAGAAGAAACTAAAAAACTATAAGCTATGTAACCATGAATGAAGTTGTGGAGATGATGCGCAATTAACGCTGAAGATATGTCATGCAAAAAAAACTTTTTTTTCGTCATCGCCATCTTGCCGGATCGAGACCAATAGCTGCCTCGCAATTAATTTGCTAATTTTGGGGGGCTACAGATAGACAAAAAACAAACCACTGTACAGGGTGTTTTTATGACTGTCTACAAGTGACGTACGGCGCGCGTCTCAACGAATTAATGTACATGCAACGGAATGCAGCAAGTCTCTTCCACCACCAGATCGTGGGAGGCTGTTCCTTCCTTCATGAGCTAATTTGTATTAGTGCTGTGCACGTATGGCAGCCTCGCCCAACACGCGGCGGCATAGAAAACGAGAGAAAATGGGTTGGAAAAAACAAAGAAAGTGAGAGAAACACGAGGGTGACACCATCGATCCATCCTCTGCTGGCACCAGCCATCCCTCTCCAGCCACCACGGATGGTGGGAGTTGCCTACAAATAGGGCATACAGCACGACCTCCGTCCCTGCAACACACCATCATCTCAGGTCATCGTCATCCTCACCGGTGAACCTTCTGCATCTCCGGTCCAGCGGGGCCTCCTCCTCGCCGCCTTCTTCTGCCTCCAACGCACAGGATCGCCACCGTACGTCGGGTTAGTGCACTACCGCAGTTCTTTCCTTCCAGTTTGCATCATGAACCATCCAGTACTGTAGCAGACTAGCAAATGCAGTGGAGATCGAGTTGATGTGTAGGCTTAGCATTTAGATACACTTGTATTTGTGTTGCAGTGCTCGGGCTAGCTAGTGGTATCTCTGCTGCAGAAAGTGAGCATCGATTCCCTCCTTTGATGGGATTCGGATTAGTTCCGTTCGTATATGTTTGTGCCGGGACAAAAAATTGTAATCTTGACCTCTTGTTTCTCCTCCAAAGATGGTCCGTGATAAAAGCGGCCTGAATTTTCATGGCTGTTAGCTTTAGTAGGTATACGGTGATCCCTGCTAAGATCTCCCCTTTGATTTGCATGCCTGCTTACTTCATGGATATTTACTGTGATTTCTCCTTCAAACAAGGTGAAACAATGCAAGGACAGTATGAAAAGCCGATCTGCAACTCTGAAGAGATTATCAATCAGTTTGAGGCGTTGACACGCGACGCTGGGCGCGTGCAGCAGGATACACTGAGAAAGATCCTGGAGGCGAATGCTGATGCCGAATACCTCACGCGCTTTGGCCTTGACGGCAGGACCGATGCCGAGAGCTACAAAACATGCATACCGCTGTGCGTGCACAGCGATATTGCGCCTTTTATCCAGAGGATTGTTGATGGTGATACCTCACCTGTGATCACTGGGAAGCCCATCACCGCCCTTTCCCTCAGGTTTTCGTTGCCTCCAAATTTATTGTGTTGTTGTTCTCTTCTGGTACATGCTCCCTTTTGGAGATGAAAAAAAGGAAGGTACATGCTCGTAGTCCTAACCTGCTTTTTCCATAAATTTATGCAGTACTGGAACAACGGGGAAGCCTAAGTTCTTTCCGTCTAATGACGAATTGCTTGACAGCAAACTTCAAATGTTCCACACTTCCCATGCATTTAGGAACCGGTAAGAACCAATCAAACTCCAAGTTGTTCATGCAAAAGCATCAACCGCCACTTCTGAATTTACAACAAACGTTGCAAATTAAGCTCGACATAGGTTTATGCTATTTGTACTGCATTGATGGGACACGTGTGATTGAAACTGTAGTTTGATTTTAGAATTTCTTACACTGCATTGTAGAATTTTAGAATAACATTATGTCCGTGTGATCACAGTGAATACCCTATTGGTAAAGGAAAGGCCTTGCAGTTTTTTTACTGCAGCAAGCAAGTCTCAACAAATGGTGGCATCATTGCCACTACTTTATCAACAAACACGTATCGGAGCCCACGATTCAGGGAAGGCATAAAGGATGTCCTTCCTCAGAGCTGCAGCCCCAAAGAAGTCATGTCTTGCCCCGACTTCGCCCAGTCCTTATACTGTCACCTCCTGTGCGGGTTGATACACTCCGACGAGGTCCGTTGCGTCGCGTCGTCATTTGCTTACAACCTAGTGCATGCATTGAAAACACTGGAGCAGGTCTGGGAGGAACTATGTGCTGATATAAGAAATGGTGTTCTCTCTGAAAAAGTCACGGTACCGTCAATCCGCGAAGCCGTTTCAAAAATTCTAACCCCAAACCCGGAGCTCGCTGACTCGATGTATGAAAAGTTCATGGGTTTGAGCAACTGGTATGGTGTGATCCCAACACTGTGGCCGAAGGCAAGGTACGTGCGTTGCATCCTGACAGGGTCCATGCTGCCGTATGTGAAGAAGTTAAGACACTATGCTGCGCACTTGCCACTGATAAGTGGTGACTACTCTGCATCTGAAGGATCAGTGGGCTGTAACATAGACCCCACGGTGCCACCTGAACAGGTGTCGTTTGTTGTTTTGCCGAATGCTAATTATTATGAGTTCATTCCTTTGGAGAAACCAACAGTGGAAGAGATGGCGAATTGTGCCTCTATTCATTACACAGAGTCAGAGCCTGTTGGCTTAACCGGAGTCGAGGTCGGCAAAATGTATGAAGTTGTACTAACTACTTTTACAGGTATATTCTTTTCTCTTAACTATTTTGTTTCGATTTATGTTGGTGAAAAATGTAGCTTGGAAAAAGCATATAAAATTTGGTAATTTCGTTGTAGGCCTATACCGTTACAGATTAGGAGACATTGTAAAGATAGCTTGCTTCCACAACTCAACACCCAAGCTCGAGTTCATCTGTCGTAGAAGCATCATTTTGAGCCTCAACTTGGAGAAGACCACCGAGAAAGACCTCCAGTTGGCTGTCGATGAGGCGGCGAAGCTCTTGGAAGGGGAGAAGCTTGGAATTGTCGATTTCACAAGCTATGTGGATACGTTGAGTGATCCTGGTCGCTACGTGATCTACTGGGAGTTAAGCTCTAAAGCCAGTGACGAGGTCCTGAGAGGTTGCGTTAACACCTTGGATCTAGCCTTCAGTGAAGGCTACAAGATCGCAAGGAGGAGGAAAACCATTGGGCCCCTCGAGCTTCGGATCCTCATGAAGGGAACCTTCATGGAGATCCTGCTTCAGTTCTCTAGCGTTGGCGGCTCGGTGAACCAGTTCAAGATGCCTCGGCTCGTGAACCCGTCCAACAGTATGATGTTGCAGATACTAAGTAAGAATGTCACAAAGAGTTACTTCAGTACAGCCTATGGTATATGATTAAAGAGAAAAAGAAAGAACAAACTACTCCAAGGAGGCGCGTGTTATTGTCATCATTTATGTTGTGTTTATTATTTTTCATGTAATTGTCATCAGTATGTAGTTACTTCAGCACCGCCTATGTAACTGCCTATGGTCTATTATTTTTCATTTTGTGTTTTCCTTTTCATTTTGTGTTTTCCATTCAATTCTTTTTCATTTCAAACAAGTTTTCGTATACAGATTCTACGCTACTACATACTGTACACGTTGATGCATATATAATATAATTTCTCTTACGGGCATACATAAATATACAGTTTTGTATATATATATATATCTATTTAATTACATGGAGATCATTAAATTACATGGAGGCATATTAGCGGCAATGGTATTCTCTAGTTTCATATATGACCTCCGTAAGAAAAAATCCCGTCAATTCCTCTTGAATTGCTCATAGGCAGTTCTTTGGTAGGAGCTGCTCCCGCATCTTTTAGAGCACTCTTAAGGTGGTTTCTAAATAGTCCCACCCTATATATATATCGAAAATTGTCTCCTGACTCCGACGGTAGCTGCGCATGCAGAATCCACCCTTAGATGGGTTGTTATAAGATGCTAATCATGCATGCCCATTAGTTTACTAGGTTAGTGGGGAGAGTTTGACTGAGTAAATCAAGACAAGCCGTGTTCTCTCACAGACGTTAGGGTGGGAATGGCGTACGCGTTACACACCATGTCATAAAATTCAAAATGACACGGTTTTCGAAATGGTCACATCATTTCGTCCGGTAGCCTGAACAAAGTGGCTGATATGCAGAGAGCCGTGATAGACCATGTGGTGATTATACTCTCGTGCTTTTTGATATGTGATTAGCAAGATAATCCTAGTATGCATGGACGTGCAATATTGCTGGTTGGCTGATTTAATATGCACGGCTTCTCACTCATATCAGGTACAAGCTGAAACCAACAAGTGTTTAGCACGTACGCCATTCTCCCAATGATTTTGACTCTAGTGTACGCATGAGCTGGATATGAAGATGTGCAACGTACGTCTCGATATCCACAATTTGTAAAAGCTAAATCAGCTTTTGGCATACAGACAAACGCATGTCTCAATTTTCAGCGTACGTCTCGACCAACAACTTGTAGAGTGGTGCGTTCACCACATGATACTAGCATGGTTCATGCGGAAGAAAATGCAAGGACAAAGACATCAAGAAGAGATCGATGTAGTGAGCACTGAGCACACCACGTCCATATAAATAATAAAAATACCCAAAGTAGTGGTCACGTGATTTTCGATCAGTGGTTCATTTTTTTCTTTTACTTTCCATGCATAACTAATTACACTACTCGTATCATTCTACCAGTAATCTTTTCTTAAAATAATTATAAAAATGGAGTTATCAAGCTAGCTGTCAACTCGTTAAGAGAGATAATCATCTAAACTAGATTTCCAGGTGAACTAGGAAAATCCAAGGGCATGTCGTTTTTTATTGTCTTTCACTTTCAAAAATTTTGTAAGCGTGAATAAAAAACGGAGCAGCGTACGTCTCGCAAACAAACAAATAACCGGTGACAGAGGTGCCTAGCTAGAATCTATTTCCAAAAACCTAGCCCAGCGCATGCAACCATGCAAGATACACGGCGTTACTCCGTTAGCTTTTTGTAAAATGTACATAAGATCTAACATGGTCATCGACTCCACTAATGAATAACAGGCGCGTGAATCTCAATAGAAATACCTATGGTGGATGATGGGTGTGTAGCTACCCCCAGTGACAGGAAATCCACACCCTATATATATATATATATATATATATATAGGCATCTCAGCTATTCTACAACCACTTGTAGAATAACTATTCTACAACCCTCTGTGAACTTCAGAAGTCACGTAAGTGAACTTCGGTTTTTTCAAGTGAACTTCACAAAAATTTCACAAATGAATTTCTCGGCTGACCATATTTTTTTTGAACTTCGCTCGTCCCATATGAACTTCGGAACTTCACGTAAGTGAACTTCGGGTTCTTTCAAGTGAACTTCACAAATTTTTTACAAATGACTTTTTCGGCTGGCCATATTTTTTCTGAACTTCGCTCGTCCAATGTGAACTTCGGAACTTCACGTAAGTGAACTTCGGGTTTTTTCAAGTGAACTTCACAAAAAATTTCGACGGATCATATTTTTTTCTGAACTTTGCTCGTCCAATGTGAACTTCGGAACTTCACGTAAGTGAACTTCGGGTTTTTTCAAGTGAACTTCACAAAAAAAAATACAAATAATTTTTTCTGCTGGCCATATTTTTTTATGAACTTCGCTCGTCCAATGTGAACTTCGGAACTTCACGTAAGTGAACTTCGGGTTTTTTCAAGTGAACTTCCCCGATGCTGTGGGGATGCGCGCCGGTGGTGGGCGGCTGGTGAGGTGTGCCGGTGGTGGAGGGATGGGAGCTGCGCGCCTGCGCCGCTGGTGCGGGCTAAGGAGCCGCGCCGGTGATGGTGGCCGCGGTGGCCTGATGGCGGCAGGGCTGGGGGGCGCGCGAGGACGGCGGCGGGGAGGTTCGGCGTGCGAGGACGGCAGCGGGACGGGGCGGCGCGCGAGGACGGCGGCGGGACGGGGCGGCGCGCTGGTGGAGGTGGTCGGGAATGGCGCGGTTCGGGAGGGTGGGTGGGTGCGGGTAGTGAGGTAGGTGGTGTTTTTTTAGTTGGTCGGTTCGGGAGGGGTGGGGCATTTTCCGGTTAGTTTGGTTTTCGCGAGTTGTAGAATAGGTATTCTACAATCTCTTAAGAGGGGTTGTAGAATAGTCCCACCCTATATATAGGGACATATATAGGAAGCTCAGATGGGGCACCTAGGAGCATGGGCACCAGGATGGAATACGAACAGTTTTAGGTATGTAGACATATACATATACCTTGGGTATGTATACCTTATGTATATAGGAGGTACATATGATTTTGGGTATGCACATTATGGGGTATACATACCTAATAATGTGCACATACCTAAGTTATTTATATATATACCTGATCTGTACGCGTACAATTGAACACACATACCCGAGATATATATAACATGTAGATACCTCAAATACACATAACCAAGGGTATGTGTACCTCCTATATACCCAACATGTGCATACCCGAGTTAAAGGTGTCATCTACATACCCAAAATGTACTGTATTCTATCCAGGTGCCCGGGCACCAGGGAGCATCTGTTAATTTACCTGTTAATTTACCTATATATATATATATATATATATATATATATATATATATATATATAGGGTGGGACTATTTAGAAACCCCTTAAGAATGCTCTAAATAACTATTTAGAGCACCTTTCCATAAACAGGGCGTCCCACGCCCCGAACCAGACAAGACACAGACCCCGTCTGCGCGAAGCTACTAATAAAATCCAGGCTTCGACCTCGATCCCACACCCCACCGAAGCCCAACTACCCCCAAACCAGCGCACGTCCCATCGCCACCAACCCCCACCCACCCCGGCCAACCACCCACGCGCCGCTCGCCGCCGGCGAGCGCGCCTCCCCCGCCGTTGACCTCCCGCGTTCTCCTGGGCGTCGACTCCCGTGCGCAGCCCCGCTCGGCCGACCTCGCGTGCTCGCCCGGCCGGCGACCTCCCGCGCGCCCCCGACCTCCTTCCCCGCGCGGCCGTCCGTCCTTCCGCCGGCGCGCCCCCGACCTCCTTCCCCGCGCGGCCGCGGCCTCCTTCCTCCGCCGGCTTGGCCCCTTCACCTCCAGCCGGCTCGGCCCCTTCACCTCCAGCTTGCCGGCGCGGCTCCATGCGCCTACTGGGTCCCCGCCGCCGACCGGAGTGCCCCGCCGGCCTCCTGGGTCCCCGACGACGGCCGGAGTGCTCCCGCGCGCCTCCTGGGTCACTCCCGCCGGCCGACCTCAATCGTGCCGCCCCACCTCCATTTGCGCCGGTCCGCTTCAGCCGCCCTGGTCGAGAGGGGCCGCGCCGTGGCCTTCCTGCCGATGCCTCCCCGGCCCTCATCCTACCTCCTCCCAGCGCCGCCGCACGGCTGCTCGGCCGACCTCGCGTGCTCGCACGGCACTGGCGATTTGGGGGGTCCACGAACTTCGCTAGCAGGAGTTCATCGGTCGCGGCCTCTACCAACAGCTAATTTTCATCCCTTGCTCGCCTCGATGCACATGGCATCGTGACCTGTGGTGCTCCTCGATGCCATTCGTAGCCAGCACCCAGCAGTTGTGAGAAGGAGGCGTGCGCATCAGCAGATGGTCTCCATGGCGCAGGTGCGTGCTTCAATTTGACGATTGATAGGGTGCTGATGTTGATGCTAGAAGCAATATTGGTTGCTAGCTAGCTTTGCTGATGTTGACATGCTCGCCTCCAAGTCTCCTTTGGCCGGCCAGTAGCCCATGGACCTCACGAGGGTGGCCGCCGCGGAATCCCTGGTGCCACACACCAAAGCAGCAGGTT
Source organism: Poa pratensis (assembly GCA_947311845.1). Lineage (NCBI taxonomy): Eukaryota > Viridiplantae > Streptophyta > Magnoliopsida > Poales > Poaceae > Poa > Poa pratensis. Next base: position 3,848,744 of record CAMZMU010000096.1, read on the forward strand.
GCGAGGACGTGCTGCTGGCTACGATGCTCCTGAACTCCACCATCCCACGATTCGCCACTGATTCAAGCTCGAAGGGGGGTGGGCATGGCCGCACGCCGCTCGTTCCAACGGGAGTCCAGCCCGTCGCCTGAAGGAAGGCTGCAACGAGCGCCTTTGAAGTGCACCATGCTGCCCACGGGAGGTTCACACCGAGCGCAGGCATCTCAAGGTCTTGTCCACCACCGCCGCCGGTGCCAGCTCGATGTCCAGTGAGCCAAGCGTACATGCGCCATTGCAGGGACGTCGTACCTCAGGACCTCTGAACTTGAATCGGCAGAATATATACCTTGTGCTTATGCAGATGGACAAATTTGTGTAAGTCAAGTTTAGTTCAGTTCCTTGAGCTTATGCGTGTTGTGGGAATGCACGATGGACAGTCAATTTCATGTCCTATTTTGTATTTATTTCTTGACCGATGTTTGGAGAAAATGCTCACATTAGCTACTGTACATGTCATATTTTTTATTTTATTACTTCTGGGAAGTTCATGTTAACCATGTTCGGAGTTCACATTATAGGTATTGGAAGTTTATCTACATCTATATTGGGAGTTCTCCTAAAAATACGTCAGAAGTTATTCTCGGCCACATCGGATTATTACTGTTTTATCAGAAGTTCACCGAAATATAAAAAGGAAGTTCGTTCTTAATTTTTGAGAAGTTCATATTATTCCGAACAGAAGTTCATGTTATTCAGAACAAAGTTCACTTTTCTAGTGGAGGAAGAATAAAATGGGAGTTCAAATCGACCATTCCCGAGGTTCAGATTTGTCCTAGCAATAAAAAAATTCCTTTGGGCGTAACTTTTTTAAATATTTTTCTAAAAAAGGAGGTTCACTGTCTAAGACCAGGAGTTCGTTTTGAACATGTCGGATGTTCAGCTCGAACATATTAAAAAAAACGTTGTTAGTTTAGATCAAATCCGAAGTTCAATTTAGACAGCCTGGGAGTTCACACAAAGAGCGATTTAGAAATTTTTTCTCGTGAAGTTCACAATTTATAGAAGTTTACTCTCATAAAATTGCAAGTTCAAATGTCATCTTGTTCCTCCGTTTTTCGTATTTTCCAAATTAATCAAAAACTGTAAGGAATTTCAAAAACATTTCTATATGAAAAAGTTGCGTCTAGTGAATACCTTTCCAACGCCGTATCATTTGTTACATTTCGATAAGCGGTTTGAAATTAATTGACAAAAACCTGTCCGCTGGATTTAAATTTCAGAAAACTGTATTCATTTTTCCCGAAACTGCTCTTAAACCGTAATGTGCGCATTTTCCATAGCTTTCCAATGGCATATCATTTGCATCAATCCGAAAAGCGGTTTGAAAACGGTGACCGAAAAACTGTGCGACAACACAGAAATTCGCGAAAGCCAAGTGTAGTATTTCCAAAATTGTTTTAAAACCGTAAAGAATTTGGAAAACCCGTCAATACGAGACAGATGCGCATTTTCCATAGCTTTCCAACGACATATCATTTGCATCAATCCGACGAGCGGTTTGAAAATGGCGGAAAAAAAAAACAGTACCAAAACGGACGAATTGGCGAAAACTGAGTTTACTATTTCTAAAATTGTTTTAAAACCGTCAAGAATTTGAAAAACCAGTCAAGACGAAAAAGGTGCGCAATTTCTCTACCTTTTCAACGGTATGTCACATGCGTCATTCCGATAATCGGTTCGAAACTTGCGTTGAAAATACTGTCCGCAAAACAGAAAATCTGAGAGTTCCATCCGGAAGTTAACATAGTATACGAACGGAAGTTCAGAAAAGGTGCTCTGAATAGTTTTATATATATATATATATATATATATATATAGGACAGGACTATTCTAGACAACCCCTTAAGTGTTTCTAGAATAACTATTCTAGACAACTTTCCCCATCCTAAAGACCTTCTGATTCCGAACGAAGCCACGCGCTGAAGACCTTCTTCCCCGCACCCACCCGATCCGTACGAAGCCCACAGCTGAGAAACCGGCGCGCCATGCTCCCGCTCATCCCACCGCCGGCCAAGCTCCCACGTTCCGCCGCTCCGACCACGCGTCCCCGTACCCGAGCGGCGTCGACCTGCCCCCTGCGCGCCGCCGGTCGTCGAGCACCGGCGGCCAGCCCCACGCGCCGTGGGTCCGGCCGTGCCTCCCCGTAATCGAGTGCCGTCGGCCAGCTCCCTACGCGCCGCCGGTCGTCGAGCACCGCCGGCCAGCCCCCGCGTGTTGTGGGTCCGGCTGTGCCTTCCCGTCCTCGAGCGCCTCCAGTTATGGCCCGAGCACTGCTGATTCAGACTGGCGGCTCTGTTCTCAAGCGTCGCCGGCCAGCGCCGCTGCGGGGCCTCTGCCATCGAGCGCCTGGGATCCCCGGCCGCCCAAGATAGCTTCTCCGGCTGCACAGCAGTAGCGCCAAGGAGCGAGCGGCCGAATCTCGATTCTCCGCTTGGTTTGTTCATAGAAATCAGTTGACTGAGCTGTGCTCTCCGTGGTCTCCGTCGTGTACTGTCTCTCTCTCTTTGCTAATTGCTAGCGCTGTTGGTGGCCTCGCTCAACGGAGATAAGGACCATGCGATTGTGAGTGGATAAGGAAGTTTGGGGCAAGTTCATCTTTTCCACGATGTACATTTTATTTGTAAAATTTATGATCCAAAATGAATTACAGTGAGTAAAAAAAGGATCATGTTTTTCTGAAAAAGAGGTTCACTGTCTCAATTACGAAAGTTCACCTCATATTAAAACGGAAGTTAACACTGCAAACGTTTATTTCATATATATGTGACGATATGTGAAGTTCATCGTATTTAACGGGAGTTCACATCGCGGAGTTCGCTTTAAAAAAAAAATAACAAAAAACAGAGGTTCATAGTACCAAATCGCGGAAGTTCAACTCATATTAAAACGGAAGTTAGCACCGCAAAAAATTCATTTCATATTATACGACGATATGTGAAGTTCACATCGTATTTAACGGGAGTTCTGAATTTGCTTTTTAGAAAAAAATAACAAAAACGGAGTTTCACTGTATCAAATCACGGAAATTCACCTCATATTAAACCGGAAGTTAACACTGCAAAATTTCATTCCATATTATACGGCGATATGAGAAGTTCACCTCGTATTTAATTGGAAATTCACACGGCAGGCATTCACTTTTTAGAAAAATATATAAAAAATTACGAGCAGTGTTACCGGAAGTTCACTTAGGCATAAAACAGAGGTTCACTACACATATTCCAGGAGTTCATATACTCTGTTTTTCGAAAACGGGATTCTTACGCGTTAGAATTATCATTATGATTTCCGTTTGTCCAAATCAACCGCCGCCGCATTCAATTGTCGAGTATATGAGTGTAATTTCACTCTCCCATGCTGACTCGCCCAGTCCGAGCACCACAAATCGAGTCAATTTTGAATCGTTCTCATGTTATCTCGTTTCACTGTTTTTTGTATTTTTAAAATTAATCAAAAACCATAAAGAATTTGGAAACAATTTCTATACGAAAAAGTTGCGTATAGTCAATATATTTCCAACGCAATATCATTTGTTACGTTTCGATAAGCGGTTTGAAAGTAATTTTAAAAATACTGTCCGCTGGACATAAACATTCATAAACAGAATTGTTAATTTTTCAAACTGCTCATATTCCGTGATGAATTACGAAAATTGACCTGAGATAGTCAAGATGCGGTTTTTCCATATCTTTCCAACGGCGTATCATTTGCTTCAATCCGACAAACGGTTTGAAAATGGCGTCCAAAACAGTACGAAAACGAAGAAAATACGCGAAAATCAGTGTTTCGTATATTTAAAATTACTTTACAACCGTAACTAATTTCAAAATCTTGTAGAAGTGAAAAAGGTGCGAATTTTTCATATCTTTCCAACGGCGTATCATTTGGTTCAATCCGACAAACGGTTTAAAAATGCCGTCCAAAACAGTACGAAAACGAGGAAAGTACGTGAAAACAGTGTTTCGTATATTTAAAATTATTTTAAAACCGTAACTAATTTCAAAATCTTGTAGAAGTGAAAAAGGTGCGCATTTTCCATACCTTTCCAACGCCGTATCATTTGCTTCAATCCGACAAACGGTTTGAAAACCACGATGGAAAAACTCACCGAATCTAAGTGTTCCATCCGGAAGTTCACCTATTATTAACTCGGAAGTTCATAAAGTTGTCCAGAATAGTTATTCTAGAAGGGAGTCTAGAATAGCAGGGGTATATATATATATATATATATAGGGTATATAGGGTGGGACTATTCTACAACCCCTCTTAAGAGTTTGTAGAATACCTATTCTACAACTCCCCACTAAAAAGACCTTCTACACCCGAACCTACCCATCCGAAAAAAATAGAACCGCCCGCTACACTAACCCCACCCCCACCCGGCCCACCCACCGCCTGCCTCGCATCGACTCCCACCTCCCGATCCCGTCCTCCACCTTCTTCCTCGCGTCAACTCCTACCTCCCGATCCCGTCCTCCACGCGATCTCCGGCGCCGCCCCGACTCAGCTCCCCGCGACCTTCCTCCAACGACCTTCCTCCGACGAAGCCCCGACTCAACTCCCCGTGCGCCCTGCCTCCAGCGCCGCCCGGGATCGCCTCCTCGCCCGCGCCGCCCGGGATTCCGGCCACCTGCTCCGCCGTGAAGCCCATCCGCCGCCCCGATCCGGATCAGGTGGCAGATCACCGGCGTGCGCCGCCCTAGCCTCCAAGTCCACCATGCGTCGCCCCGGGAGGGATCTCGACCTCCGCCGTGCGTCGCCCCGGAGGCCCCCCGACCTTCTCGGCACGCAGTCCGGAGGGCCCCCGACCTCCACCATGCTCGGCCCAGGATGGCACCTACTCGTCAACATGGAGTACCCGCGCGCCGCCTCCCGAGCCCCCTGCCTGCCACGTTCCTCTGCATCGAGATCGACCGCCGGCGGCCTCCATGCTCTGCCCCTCCCAGGCTCCCACCTTACTCCGCTGTGAGGTCAACCGCGACGGCCTACATGCCGTGTGAAGTTCAGTAAATTGTCCTTTTGAAGTTTAGTCTAATGACTTCTGAAGTTTGGTTCAGTGTCCCACAAGGCTGCAGGGCGTGCTGTCGTCCTCTTTTTATTAAAAGACTTCATGTAATATGATATTTAGAAGAATTTCAGTTTTTGCGACAATTACCAAAATGATTCAGTTGCAGTGCACGGTAAATCATCCACAATTTTGGAAGTTTGGTTTTTCTTTTTTCAGCAGTGCGCTACTTGCTACTGGAGAATGGTGAAGTGCACTTCACCAGCGACGGAAGTTTATTTTCCTTCACACATCAGTTCATTTTTTCGCGAAGTACAATTTATTGGAGACTTCAAATCGACACTTATTTATGGGAAAAAAATTCTGAATTTATACTTGCGAAAATAGTTCATCATTTGCGATGAAGTTCATGATTTTTAATCTAGAAGTTTGAACCTTTTACTCTCATTGGGAGTAGAATAAAAATATTGATTATTTATGGTTCAGATTGATTATTTATGGTTATGAAGTCCTCTTTAGTGAGACGGGAAGTTAAGTTGCTAGAAGATTTGAAGTTCACTTTTTTCAGTTTTTTTTATTAGCCAAGGAGTTCATTTGCGAAATTTCCGTCAAGTTCAGTTACGTGACGGATGAAGTTAACTTATACGACGGGCGAAGTTCAGAAAGGATAATATGCTGAAAAATTCAGAAAAAGATGGTACTGTGAAGTTGTAATGGCTGAGTCAGCTATCCACTGACCTACGTGAAGTTCACTTATTAATCGACTCGAAGTTACGTTTTGCTCCTGTGAATATGCATAGTCCATTTATGAAAAAAAGCCGAAGTTCACTTTAAAAAAAGCCGAAGTTAACTTATGTGACGGGCGAAGTTCAGAAAGGATTGTAGAATAGTTATTCTACAAGTGGTTGTAGAATAGTGTTTGTAGACAACCCCTATAGTGTTTGTAGAATAGTTATTCTAGACAACTTTCCTATTCTAAACACCTTCTTTATCCCGAACCGACCCACCCAAACACGACCGTACCGAGAAAAAAGAAACTACTGAACCCGCACGACCCACTCGCTCGGTTCCACCCACCTACTCCCTCACGTCTTCCTGCCCCACCGGAACCAGTACCCACCCGCGCCCTTCACCGCCGCCGCCACCCAGGCCGACTGCGCGCCACCCCGCCTTCGTCCCCAACCTCCTGCTTTGTGGCGGCTGAGCACCGAGCCGTCCTCCCCACCTTTGCGTGTGCCGGCGGGCCGCCCCCTCCGTCGAGCTCCTGCGCGTCGTCGACGGGGCGCAGCATCCCCTCCCCCGACCTCCCGTGCCGCCATGGCCTGCGCGCCGCCGACCACCCTCCAGCCCGCTGCCCCGCCTCCATCCACTGCCGGCCCGCCTCCTTAATTTCGCCCCCCATTCGATTTTTCCATGGATCCCCGCCCTCCGCCGGCGAGCGCAACAGCACGCGCCTCCCCCTGCTCCACTCGCGCCGGCAAGGAGCCCCTGCTCCCACATGCACGGCCAGGCGCCGGCCCATCCGCGCATGGCTCCCTGTCGTCTGCAGCGAACCGACTCCGGCCTTCTTCCTGCCACAAGCGCGGCTCCTCCGTCTCCTTGCGCGCCGCCAAGACCACCCCCCCCTGCGCCCCGCTCCTCCCTGTTCGTGCTCGTCGGCGGGATCCGGCTCTGTCGCCACCGCTCATTCCCGCGAGAGTGGAGCGCGTTGCTCGATGGAAGTCAACGCAGGGCACCGTCGAAGTCCACCATAGAGCCCATGGGAGGTTCGCACGGGGAACTGGCGCTGGAGACCTCGTCCTCCACGGCTCCACCACAGCGGTGCATGGCCTCCCCTTGCCGCAGATCCTGGGGGTCCAGCGGAGCACGTGCGCGCCGGCGTGCGCTCCCTCCGTGGCTTTTCATTGACGACCGTGCGCTCCACCTCCAGCCAGAGCGCCTCCCTCCCATCTCCTGCCGGCGTTGATGCGGCAACCTAGCTCCTCCCAGCGCGACTGCCCCGGCCCATCTGCAGCTTGACACACCATCAGCGCAGCGGGCCTTTTCCTACCTGGCGTACTGTTTTTTACGGCGCGAGCGCCCGGCCGTGGAGTTCACCGTGCGCGGCAGCGGCGGTTCACCACGTCCATCCGTGGAGTCCGCCGTGCGCTGCAGCGGCAGTTCATAGCGTCCGGCCGTGGTAGTTGATCGGCCTGGACGCCGGCATGCGCAGCTCTGTTCCTGCCGCTCCCCTGATGCATGATTTGGGGCACTCCGTTCTTTTGAGTTCGCTAGACGATGTCAAGGACAACCATGGAGTTTACTTCGCGATTTAGAATTGTAGGTAATGTAAAACTCCAAACTGCAGCTGGCACTGATGGGTGCTTGCTTTTGCAGCTGGTAATACGGGAGGTTCAGATCAGCGTTTGGAGGTCCAAAGCGGAGAGTCGCAGTGGTGGAGGTTCAGCGCTTGGAGGACGCCACTGTGGTTTACAGGCTCTGCATATCCAGCCACCAGCTGCTGCTTGCGCCTCTGCTTTGCAAGTCATTTGGTTCGATCCACGTGAAGAGTTCAGATACAGAGAAACGCTAGCCTGCTGCTACCTGCTATTCAGGATGAATTGATGCTGCTACGGTGCTAGGAGTACCTATTTGTCTTGTATTGCACCATGCGATGGTAGAAGATAAGGCTAAAACGAGTGGTTGAGAAAAATCAATGTTGGTTTTTTTACTGATAAAATCAACGCTCGTTGAAATTGGCAAGTATTTATTGCGTTTTTGACGGATAAACGCAAGTACTGAACTTTAGGATGAGTTTAGCAAAAATAAAAATAGGTTTTACAAAAGTAATTTTACGGTTAAAAAAATGGGATGCTTAAGATGCATGATGAGTGATGATGCCAAAAAGAAAAAGAAAAACAAGCAATTTTTTAACCGGGAGAAACCCCGGGTGTTACAATAAGTATTACTCCTCTTTCTTTTACATTGAAACACATGTTCATGGTCAGTTTTAAATTTTCATAATATGTGAAGTTCACTTTATAGTTCAGAGAAGTTCTAATTTTGTGTCGGGTGAAGTTCACTTTTTTGTCGCTGCAAAGTTTCAGTTCATCAATGTGTTAAGCGAAGTTCACTTATTTTAGACGTGCAATTCACTTCAGCCGCACATAAAAAATCATTGTTGGCTAATACAAACATTGAGAACGTATGGTTCTGAAGTTCTCTTTAATTTAAAGAGAAGTTCAGTTCGTTAAATATTCGGAGTTCACTTTTCACAAAAAAAAAATTAAATGCATTACCAAGAAAAAATCGTTGTAAGAAAATAAGGAAAATATAAGTTCACTCGGGGGTTCATCTCGTATTAAAACGGAAGTTCAGCCACAATGTTCACCCCACGACATCCGCTTTGTATTAAACGGAAGTTTATCCCACGCCGGAAGTTAATAAACCCCTTTTTTTTTGTGTGGCTGTGAAGTTCACTTATTTGTTTGCAGAAAGTTCAATTCGTGTCGAGCGTGGAGTTCATTTTTTCGGCAAAAAAGTTTCAACTTATCCGCGTGAAATAAATGTTCACAATTGTTAGAAGTTCACTCTCATAAAAATTCGAAGTTCAAAATACATAATCTATAAGTCCAGTACGAATAACAGCTTGAAAATTGAGAAAATGCTATAAATACAACAGTTAGTATATCTAAAATGCTCTTAAACCATGTAGAATTTCAAAAAAAAGTCATAACAAAATTATGCGATATTTTCATACCTTTTCAACGATATATCATTTGCATCGTTCAGGTAAATGGTTTGAAAACCATGAAAAAAACAGTTTGCGGTATTGAACAATAAATCGCGATCGGAAGTTCACTTACAAAATAAACGGAAGTTTACTCACAAACTAAACGGAAGTTCACTACCGTATATAAAGGAAGTTCATTATACTCTGTTTTTCGTGGCGGAAATTTTAGCACAAAAATCATTGATACGAGCTCCGCTTGTCCAAATCAGCCGGCGCCACGTGCTATTGGTAAGGATATGAGTCTAATTTGACTGTCCCATGCTAACTTGTCCAATCCGAGCACCACAAACGTGCTAATTTTAAATCGATTCCCATTTCTTCTAATTTCTCTGTTTTTTCGTATTTTAAAAATTAATAAAAAACCGTTAAGAATTTCGAAAACCTTTCTACACGAAAAAGTTGCGCCTATTAAATATCTTTCCAACGCCATATCATTTGTTGCTTTTATAAGCGGTTTGAAAGTAATTGCCAAAAAACAGTCCGCTGGACATTAATATTAACAAAACAGAATTGTTTATTTTTGAATCTGCTCCTAAACCGTAATGAATTTGGAAAATATCGCAGAGATAGGAAAGTTGCGCATTTACCATAGCTTTCCAACGGCATATCGCTTGTATCAATCGGATGAGCGGTTGAAAATGGCGTCCAAAATACAGTAAAAAACGGAGAAATCCGCGAAAACAGTATGTAGTATATTTGAAATTGTTTCAAAACCGTAATGAATTTGGAAAATATCGCAGAGATAGGAAAGTTGCGAATTTACCATAGCTTTCCAACGGCATATCGCTTGCATCAATCGGATGAGCGGTTTGAAAATGGCGTCCAAAATACAGTAAAAAACGGAGAAATCCGCAAAAACAGTATGTAGTATATTTGAAATTGTTTCAAAACCGTAATGAATTTGGAAAATATCGCAGAGATAGCAAAGTTGCGCATTTCCCATAGCTTTCCAACGGCATATCGCTTGCATCAATCGGAGTAGTGGTGTGAAAATGGCGTCCAAAATACAGTAAAAAACGGAGAAATCCGCAAAACAGTATTTAGTATATTTGAAATTGTTTCAAAACCGTAATGAATTGGAAAATATCGCAGAGATAGCAAAGTTCCCATAGCTTTCCAACGGCATATCGCTTGCATCAATCGGAGTAGTGGTGTGAAAATGGCGTCCAAATACAGTAAAAAACGGAGAAATCCGCGAAAACAGTATTTAGTATATTTGAAATTGTTTCAAAACTGTAATGCATTTGGAAAATATCGCAGAGATAGCAAAGTTGCGCATTTCCCATAGCTTTCCAACGGCATATCGCTTGCATCAATCGGAGTAGTGGTGTGAAAATGGCGTCCAAAATACAGTAAAAAACGGAGAAATCCACGAAAACAGTATTTAGTATATTTGAAATTGTTTCAAAACCGTAATGCATTTGGAAAATATCGCAGAGATAGCAAAGTTGCGCATTTCCCATAGCTTTCCAACGGCATATCGCTTGCATCAATCGGAGTAGTGGTGTGAAAATGGCGTCCAAAATACAGTAAAAAACGGAGAAATCCGCGAAAACAGTATTTAGTATATTTGAAATTGTTTCAAAACCGTAACGAATTTGGAAAAGACGTCAACATGAGAAAGTTGTGCAATTTCCATAGCTATCCAACGGTATATCGCATGCGTCATTTCAACAGACGGTTCAAAAATCGCGTCCAGAAGTTCACGCATTGTGAAAACCGAAGTTCATAAAGTTGTCCAGAATAGTTATTCTAGAAGGGAGTCTAGAATAGCAGGATATAGCTGTCAGCTATTCTACAACCGGTTGTAGAATAAGGATATACAACCGAAGCTGTACTTCCCTTCTGTTCTACCTGTACTGCTCGTATGATCGAGAAGTACAAGTTCCGTATTTTTGACATAGTTTTCTAACCGTTAGTCGAAACTTAGCAAATGATATACCGTTACAAAGCTAATGAATATCCGCATCTTTTTCATCTCACAACATTATTCCAAATTCGTTACGGTTTGAAACTAATTTTGAAAGTATTCAAATCTGAAAATATAATAGCGAAGGTATTTTTCAAATATTTTCTCAACCGCTTATCGGAATGATGCAAACGATATGCCGTTGGAAAGCTGTTGAAATTCCGCAACTTTTATACTTTTACGGTTTTTCCAAATTCTTCACCGATTAAAAGTGATTTAAAAAATACACTAATCTGTAGTTAACATATACGGGCGGACCGAATTTTTACCGCTGTTTCCCAACCATTTATCGGAATGATTCAAATGATATGGCGTTGGAAAGATACCGACGATACCCAACTTTTTCATGTTGGTTGATTTTCCAAATTATTTACCATTTAAAAGTAATTTTAATAGTTCTAACATCACAATAACATATATGGTCGGACCAAATTTTGACCGTAATTTCTCAACCACATATCAGAATGATTCAAATGATATGGCGTTGGAAAGATACCGATGATACGCAACTTTTTTATATTGGTCGATTTTGCAAATTATGTACCGTTTAAAAGTAATTTTAATAGTTCTAACATCACAATATCGGTGTTTCACGGGAGTGCCGAGATCAAATTGACGAGTTTAGCACTTTAATTCGGTATGAAATGCAATACTTATTACAATTAGACTCATATTACACCATATGAAAGCCTTTGCTACTGACATTTCAGGCATACAAAGCTCAAATCGACGAGATTATTGTGAAATATTTCCGCCCCGAAGAAACAGAGTACCTGAACTTCTCTCAAACACACACCTGAACTTCTCGTTTGATCCGTCTGTACTGCCGACGTAGTTTTCGTGATTAGTGTTTACTAGATCAGCGATAACTTTCTCATACGCTGTCCGTTTCAGGTGTTTGACCACTCGAAATGCTCAGACTGAAAAGACGCTTGTATTAAATTTACCGGTAAACCGGTAACGAAAATCTCGAAAATCGATTTCTAAGCGGGTTTTTTTTGCTATCAAAGTTCGGTCAAACCATTTTTACCCGTTTGATAAATTATTTAGCAACCCATCCGACCTCGGAATTGAGTGATTCCGGTTGCGTTGGAAAGATAAAGTCACGGAGTATCTAATAATAAATGAAAATAAAAATATATTTGTAGCAAAGTAGCGAATATTATTCACTAAAACTTGTTCATACCATACTTGTACTTCCGAAAGTGAGTTTTGTACTTCCTAGATTGTTTATGTGTACTTATCGGCTGGATACTTACTGTTTTGTTAAACTTCCCGGCAGGATGTGAAATTCACAATCAAAATATCTGTACTTTTTTAGAAACATACTTGAACTTCTTAGATGATGCATATGTACTGCCAACGGGGTACTATTCACTAAAACTTGTTCATACTAAAAATATGTTTAGCAAAATAGCGACTATTATTCACTAGAACTTGTTCTTATCAGACTTGTACTTCTCGAAAGTGAGTTTTGTACTTGCTAAATTATTTATGTGTACTTCTAGGCGGGATATTTACGGTTTCGTTGAACTCCTGGACTTCCCTATAAACATACTTGAACTTCTCGGTTGATGCGTGTGTACTGCCGACGGGATATTTTCACGATTAGTGTTCAGTAAATCAGCGACAACTTTCTCATACAGTGTATATTTTAGGTGTATGACCACTCGAAATGTTCAGCCGGAGAATACACATCAATTAAATTTACCGGTAAAACCGGTAACAAAAATCTCAAAAAACGATTTCTAAGTGGGTTTTTTTTGTGCACAAAGTTCGGTCAAACCTTTTTCATACCACACTTGTACTTCTCGAAAGTGAGTTCTGTACTTTCCGGGTTATTTATGTGTACTTCTAGGATTTATATTTACTGTTTCGTTAAACTTACCGGTGGGATGTGGAATTCACAAACAAAATACTTGTACTTTCCTAGAAACATACCTGAACTTCTCTGTTGATTCGTTTGTACTGCCGATTGTTGCAACCCTATACTGCCGTGTTTTGTGTCGTCGTTTGTTTTTTATAACAATATAACGAGTTCGGCTGAGTCGTCGTCGACGCGAAGGTAATAACAAGAAGTTCGATTTATTATTATTTTTAATATAATATTATGTCCTGTACATGTACTTCATGTGCTTAAAGTTTGTACTGTCTATGTTGACAATGCTGTACTGCCCTTTGTTTTGTGAGTCTAACTTGTGATTTTTTTTTGTGACTCCTGTTAGTTTTGTGCATCGTCCATATGTGAAGGTAACTAATTCACGTGTTTTATTTTTCACCAATTAATGGGAGAAATGTCTAACCCATGGTGCGTTAGCGATGGCGTTAGGGTTTGGAGGTTTCGTCGCCGTCAACGCGGTGCGAGGGCCTGGCGGCGGTGGATCCTTGGCTGCGCGGGGCCTGCCAGCGGCGGAGAAGCCGGGGCGCCGTGTGGGGCCTGGCGGCGGCGAGGAATCTGGGGCGGCGCGCGGGGCCTGGCGGCGGCGAGGAAGCCGGGGCGGCGCCTGGGGCCGCCTGCGGCGAGTAATCCAAGGCAGCACGCGGGGCCTGGCGGCAGCAAGGAAGCCGGGGCGGCGCCCGGGGACTATTTATTGCTTCATTAAACTTCTCGGTGGGTTAAACTTCTCGGTGGGATGTGAAATTCTCAAACAAAATAACTGTACTTTCCTAGAACTATACTTGAACTTCTCGGTTGATGCGCCATGCAAGTGCGGGTTTTCATCTTGCGAACTGGATAAAGAAAAAGCAAGAGAGAAAGACCCCCGACTGCACCACACCAAGACAGCATCAGTTTTAGGGACTGGGGCTGTGCAATTCAAGATTCTGATATTTTTGCACTTCCTAGATCGGAAACTTGCACTTCCCAGTGCTGTACGTTTGCACTTAGTACTTGGCAATGTGGCGTGGACTAGTCTTTTTGTGCTGCCGTTTTCTTACAAATGCCCTTCTCATCAGAGTCAATCTGTACTGTCGTTCAAATGCAACAAACAGAGGAAAAATACAGAGGTAGCATCGAGCTGGCCACAGTACTGAGAAATCAAGAAATGCATCAAGTTGCTGCTGTCCCAAATTAAAAAGTAAAACAACTGTACTGACCATAATCGCATACTTGTACTGCTATTGACGTCTACCAGCGCGCCAAACCAAAACACCGCGGGACAAGGGCCCGGCTTCGGCCGGCATGCGCACGGGGCTTCGGACGGGGAGCGCTCGTCGCGGCGCCGTGGCTGCCGCAGGCGTTGACGCGTACACCTTGCCGACGGCGCGGCGCAACGGCTCGCGGGGACCTCCAGTCCATCCGTCCGACGGTGAGCAAAGACCACGGCCGGCAGCGGCGTGGATGGATTTTTCGGCCACGCATGCAGCTTGCCGGGTGAGCGTCCACGACGGACAGGAGAGTAGCCAGCTGCCAGCGGTGCCCCCGATAAACGCGGCGCGCGAGATGGACATGAGAGTGCCCAGCGGGCACCTGTGTACGTATTTATATTATCCTCAAGTTCTCATTAAAAATGCACATCGCAGTGTGGTGCGTGTATGTTGCATGTGCCGCCGGGTCAGGCAAGGGCAGCGCCTGCTCATCGCTCTCACCATGCTGCCTCGACCTGGCCTGCGCGTGCTCGAGGTTCAGCGGCGAGGAAGTGCAGAACGCCACGGTGAAGAAGTACACGGCAGCGGCTCGGCAGGACCCTGGCCATAGAAGCTGGGAGGAATATGGCGAGGTGTGGATGCAGCTGCTAGACTGGGGCGGTGTCCTAATGGAGGAAGAAGGCGGCGGGAATTTCAGGTGCGTGTGGGTGGAGTCCCAAGCCAGCGACGGGATAAATCGATTTGGTGGAGCATCCGTAGCTCGGGAGCTCCAGCGACGGGATTAATCGATTTGGGGCCTCGGCGGGGAGCTGGAGGACCTGTCCCGGGCTGCAGCGACAGGGGAATCGAGCACGGCGGCGATGGTCTTTGTCGCTCGCTCATCCGCCAGCACGGGGATCTGGGACGGGGGCGTGGGGCTCTGGGCCACGCGAATTTCCTAGGCGGCAGCACGCAGAGGTTCCAGGCGGACTGAGGCGCGGCGTGGGAAAGTAGGGGCAGGAACGGGTCGTATGGGCGCCAGCCGTGGACATGGCCGGCGGCGGGAGCACCCATGGCTGTAGCGCGCCGTGGAGGGGGCAGTTGCGGGGGCCCCGGCTAGGAAGAAATTGGGGAGGCAGGGGAATCGGGACACGGTACGAGCTCGCTCGCGCCGGCGTCCCGCTGGAGCTCGCTCGCCTCGTCGCCGGAGAAAAGATCTTTAGGGTGGGGGTTGCGCCTTTGACGGGCCGAGCTCCCTCGCGTCGGCGTCCCGCCGCCGCTCGCTCACTCGGCCCGATAGGTAGGTGGTGGTCTTGGTGGGGAAGTGACGAGGAGGTTGGTTCGGTCGGTTGTTTGTTTCCAATGGAATCTGGCCCCTATAGGGAGGACCGGTTGCAGATACTTAATCTACAACCGGTTGTTGAATATACCCGCCCTATATATATATATATATATATACCCTATTTAGCACCCAGGGTGCAGAATAGTTATTTTGCACCCACGATTTGTTTATGTCATCACATAAAAAAAAAATTATGTTACGTATATACATATTTACGTTCATTTTGACCTATAACAAAAAAATTGACATAAAATTGCAAAATATATGTCAAAATAACGTAAAACTCATAAAAAACAGCCTAAAAATGTGCATTTTTTGTCATATTTTTTGTAACGCCGCGTAAATATTTTTTTATTTCATGTCAGTATTTTCTTATGTTCTCTATTACTTACGACATAATACAAAATTTACGTGATGTTAAATCATTTACGGTTCAGAAGATACGGGGTGGGTGTAGAATAACTTATTCTATACCCTGTGTGTCAAATAGCGCGTCCCTATATATATATATATATATATATATATATATATATATATATATATATAAGTGAACAAAGTCGTACGGAGAGAGTTCTCACGATATTCATATCATTTTGTTCTTGTTCCCGACAAGCAAGGCAATGTAAAACAGAACACGGAAGAAGTACCCGAATAGCACCGTCACCAAGAGGCAAGTCCACTTCCCCACGTCAGTGACGGCCTGCTGTGTGAGCACGTCGGCGCCGGTCACAAGGCACGTGCTGGCCGTGATGTTGGTGCCAAGTGCAGTGCTGATGGCGTCTAGTACTTTGATCTTGACGGCCTCCGACATGTCGCCGATGGGCGTGTCATCAAATACCTGAATTCCTCTCGTAAAGCATCTGGTGGAGTCGCTGAACTCGTTCTGCATCGCCGCTTGGTACGGGTACTTGACGAGTGACATGTAGTGGAACCATATCCAGTAGTTCGGGATCCTGTCCCGGTTGATGAAGAAGCCGGAGAACATGAGGAAGTAGGCGATGATGGCCGCCCCCACCGTGTATGCCATCATCACGTGCGGCACCACAGCAGACACGAAAATCAGGAAGCCAGTGCCCGCCCACAAGGAGGCCAGCACGACCAGCGTGAAGAAAACGAATGACGCAGCACCGCCTGCGAGGCCGACAAGGAAGAAGCTGGTGACTGCGATCGCCACGGACAGGATGACGAGCGGCGGGAGGGACACTGCGGCGTTGGCTAGAACGTAGGAGATCCGGCGGTAGGCGTTGTGCGCGGTCTCGCGCTGGTAGATGTGGCGCTCCTGGATGAACACCGGCAACCAGCTGCCGCAAAGAAAGAATATGTTCGACATGGCCATGGCGAAGAAGCCGAGCCGCTCCTGGATGCCCTTCGGCGTGTCGTCCAGGCGGAAGAAGACTGTCGAAAGGATGAGGCCCATCACAGTCATCGTGGTGAGGCGTGTCCAAAAGTCCTCCGGATTGCGCCGACTGTGAGTGAATGACCGCTTGATCAGCACCCACACCTCCGTCGCGAGCGGGTTCGCGAACGGCGGTACCGACGACGAGATAATCCCCGTGCCGTTTCCGGCCACCAGCTTACCGCGGGAGATACTCTCGGCGACGGCCAACTCCAGCGGCATCAACGTGCTGCCTACCTCCTTGTTGGTGTTGCCGTGCTGCCAGCTGACATTGAAGTCAGCGAGCAACTGGGCGCCGGCGGTCTGGCGTTCCTGGTCTCGGATGGTCTCAAGCGCGAACTCGGCTAGGTTCTCGTTGTCTGGGACAGGCGTGCCGATGAACTCCGAGAAGTATGGCTTCAGCCCTGCCGGCGTGCCAACATAAACAGTTCGCCCCGCGGATAGCAAGAGAAGGCGGCCGAGGGTGCTGAGGATGCGAGCGCTGGGCTGGTGGTGTTAGCTTTCCCAAGGATCGAATACACGATCTCACGACAACTCAACGACGGAAACGCAAGGACGCAAATTTCCTTTAACCGCCGTGCTGACGCTAACGCAAACGCCAGGACCAGAACACGCACACGAACGCAGCAACACAGAATAGATCGCCAAAGGCACGTCTCGTGCCTCTTGTTTTTTCTTATTGCTTTCTCGTTTTTCTGGTGCTTACAACTTGACCAAGACCGCTGCTTATATAGGCGCAGCAACGACCCAAACCTAACTCGTACACGGACCCTAACTCACGTACAACCAGGAAAGCAAACCGACCTAGCTTTCCTAATCTACTTCTACTAATACTAGTAGGACACGGAGACACATATGGCATGCAAGCCATAAGATCCACGTTACATGATAACTTTCCTAAGCTAATCACGTGGCAACCAAACAGTACAATGTTTGGATTACCCAACAATCACAACCTAATCCAAACTTTCGACTCGTAGATTCTGACCGACATATCTCTGGATTACCAGCCCACGCTGTCGCATCTTAGCGTGCCACATGCAGACTAAACGCATAGTCTCATGCAGGAACACATCTTGACCGGTCCGCATCCATCTTCATGTTGGCCTTCATCTTCTCGTCGAGACACACAGACGACTCTGACAATAACAAGTAACGACACGACTCTTAACCTTTTTTTTTTTTACCACCGCTTCATCATCGGAACAATCTAGGATCGTCGTCATCGTCCTCTTCCACCGTTGCTCGGACTCCATGTGACCGCATGAAGATCTTCATCTTTGTGGCCCGCACACCATTGTCGTCGCCTTCAAGTATGAGGTACTGGACGGTCACACCACCGTCTCTTTCTCTTGAAGTTGACATGATCCTCTTTTTCGATTTTTCGTCGTCCCCTGACGCAACCTGACGGAGACGAAGAATCCTCCAACTCCACCGTGACGCAACGGCGAAGCCTCACACCATAGCTCTGATACCAATTGTTAGCTTTCCCAAGGATCGAACACACGATCTCACGACAACTCAACGACGGAAACGCAAGGACGCAAATTTCCTTTAACCGCCGTGCTGACGCTAACGCAAACGCCAGGACCAGAACACGCACACGAACGCAGCAACACAGAATAGATCGCCAAAGGCACGTCTCGTGCCTCTTGTTTTTTCTTATTGCTTTCTCGTTTTTCTGGTGCTTACAACTTGACCAAGACCGCTGCTTATATAGGCGCAGCAACGACCCAAACCTAACTCGTACACGGACCCTAACTCACGTACAACCAGGAAAGCAAACCGACCTAGCTTTCCTAATCTACTTCTACTAATACTAGTAGGACACGGAGACACATATGGCATGCAAGCCATAAGATCCACGTTACATGATAACTTTCCTAAGCTAATCACGTGGCAACCAAACAGTACAATGTTTGGATTACCCAACAGGTGGATGGTCAAGAAGACGACGCTGCCGCTGCGCGCGATGGTACGGAGCACCTGGACCACGATGAGCGCGCTGGAAGAGTCGAGGCCGGAGGTGGGTTCGTCGAGGAACAGTAAGATGGGGTCGTGGACGATGTCCCTGCCGATGGAGACGCGGCGCCGCTCCCCGCCCGACACCCCACGGTGGGTCTCGTCGCCGATGACGGTGTCAGCGACGGTGGAGAGGCCAAGCTGGTCGAGGAGGGCGTCAACGCGCTCCCTTTTCTTGGCAGGGGAGACTGTGCGGGAGAGGCGGAGCTCAGCAGCGAACAGCAGCGTCTCCCGAACAGTTAGCATCGGGTGGAGCAGGTCCTCCTGCATTACGTAGGCAGAGATGGCGCGGAGGCGGCGGCCGTGAAGAGATTCACCGTTGAGCGTGACCGTCCCGCGGAGGCTGTCGCGGGTGATCCGGCCGGCGAGGGCGTCGACGAGCGTGGACTTGCCCGACCCGCTTGCGCCCATGACCGCGAACAACTCGCCGTCTCGCGCCTCGCCGGAGATGCCGGAGAGAAGCGCCTTGGTGTTACTGTTGGTGGGCGGCGACTCCGTTGATGGCAGGCAGCTACCCAACAGCCCGCCACTGCGGCCTTTCATTACGCCGTAGCACAGGTCCGTGAAGGACAGCACGTATGGCACCGGCGTGACTGTCGGCGCTTGCTCGTCCTCGGCGCCAACGTCAACGGAGGTCGACATGCTCTTCAAATGCAACACGACGACCAGACCTTGATGGGTGGGCAAGTCGGAGCAATGTGCGTGTATGCTTGCAACAGGCGCTTGCAGGTTCTGACTGGGGAATAGTCGGGTGGTGATCTTTGGGTACTTAGCAAAGGTGTGTGATGTAAGTGGCAATCAGCACTGAATCTGGAGTTGGTCAGGGTGTTCAGTTTGATGAGGGCACATGATTATCCAGCATCAACACCCGGGTGTTTGGCGAGGGATGATGGTCCAGTAGAGGGTTCTCTCCTTGGATGGAACCCGGGGAGATCATGCATCTTCCGAAATTTTTATATGTACGCCCATCAATAATGGGATGCGCTCCTAGCAAGGGGAGCCGCTCTGCCGGCCAGAATTGAGAGTGATAGACAATGCTTGCATACAGATGTGAAGGACCTCCTCATGGTGGTAGTTCGCTGGCTTGAAAGGTGAGGTTAGCTGGAGCAACCTCCGCGAGAATATGTCTCGCAGTTTCGTCCGAGAATGAGCAACCTCCATGTGACTACGGGAGGCGTACATGAGAGGCTTAGTTTGATGATTTCCAGATTTTCGTTTGCCTGTAATTGAGGACAATCTAATTATTATCCAATAAAGTCGCTGGAAGTTTCAAGCAAAAACTGTCTAAAATAAGCAATACTCCCTCCTTCGCGAAATAGGATGCCTACGGTATTTGCTCAGAGTCAACTATATAGGAGTTAATTGCGCTGGAGGTCACACATCTCGTCACGTACGTGTACATTGGTCACACATCTGGAAAACGGGATTTTTTGGTCACACATCTCGACTTTGCGTGCACATTGGTCACAAACGGGAAGTGTCATCCCGTTTTGGATGATAAATTTTCAGAAAACCCCCTGAGTAATATTAGGAGGACCATTTTGTAAAATTAAAAAAAATAGGACGACCATTTTGTAAAATTAGAAGGACCATTTTGTAAATTAGGAGGACCATTTTGTAAAATTAGGAGGACCATTTTGTAAAATTAATATTTCTCCAGCGGGTTTTCTGAAAATTTACCATCCAAAACGGGATGACACTTCCCGTTTGTGACCAATGTGCACGCAAAGTCGAGATGTGTGACCAAAAAATCCGTTTTCCAGATGTGTGACCAATGTGCACGTACGTGACGAGATGTGTGACCTCCGGCGCAATTAACTCACTATATAGAAAAATATATTTGTATCTGCAATACCAAATCCACAGTACATGAACATATATTTCACGGGTGGTTTTAACTATGTTTATTGGGAATTATAAATGTCGATATTTGTTTTGACTTTTCTATATAGTTGGTCAAACTATAAAGTTTGACTCTGAGCAAAAACTATATGCGTCCAATTTTGGAAAAGAGTGAGTAATAAGGAAAGGCTTTTGCTCTGTCTCAGACGACTGAAATTGATTTGGGTGTCAGTCGTTTTTCTGGCCGACGGATGCGCGCCATGATTCGTGCTTGTGTGTTCATGCATGAGGCGAGCTGGTGCGAGCGCCGGCGTGGCTGCGTACGTGTCGGGTTTTCTAACGGGTGCGGGTGCTGATGGGTTTGCGGGTTTGGAGCCCGGCAACGCGGCGTGTGAGCACTGCAGTGCTCCACTGAGCACCCCTCGTCCGTGGACGGTAGGATATTTTGATTTTTCTATTCACTCTCCCGCAGCGCGTCTCGTTCTAATCAGAGAGAGGAGAAGGGGGGCGGTGGAACAGAGGATTTCGTTCCCCTTTTGCGCCGCCGCCTGCCGCCGCCGGTATGGGGAGGTTCGCGGTGGATGGAGGCGTCGCCGGCGAGCTGACAGGTACTACGCGCTGCTATCTCTGTTTTTGTCAGCGGGTTTTCATGGCTCTGAAGTCGCCGTAGGCGGATGAATTTGCGGCGGCGCTGGTCGATTTTAGGTGCCGTCGTCAGCTGGGTCGTTTGTTCTGACCTAGCGCAGCTAGCTATCGCGGCGGCGGCGAGTAGTTTGTGTCTGTTGTTCCTTATTTGATCGAGGCGGATGGAATGCGGCCGTGCGGTGGTGTATAGCTTATGTCGCCATTGGTGAACTTGTTCTTACCTCACGCAGCTAGCATCCGTGGCGGTGACGAGCAGATTTTTGTCTCCAGCTCAGTAGATTAGGGGGGATCTCTTCTTTGTCTGAATCGCTTGATCTGCTCGTTTGTTCGCTAGGGTTCCCGTGTGTTTTTTAGCTGGATCTAGCGCCTGTTTGTGTTTATCTAGGGTTTGATTTTTGAATAATCAATTCCATACCCTGGAGGTGGGGGACACCATGCAAACAGGAACTCTGCGATGGTTCTCACTGTAATATGAGCATTCACAAACAGGAACTCTGCCATGTGTAGCTATGGTTATGGTTAAGGGATGGTTAATGTAGAAGCATGGTTGTTTTGTTAGTTTTCAGTGTCTGATGTAGTTGGTTGCCTAGCATTTTATGTATTTTTATTGTTTTGGTGTAGGGCATAGTTTAGTGTTTTGCTCACTTTTTTGCTTCCTCTTTTTGTGTTGATTTTTGTCCATGCCATGATTATAATTCCAAGTTATTGTGTTTGTGCAGATCTCGACGTTTACCCAGTGATTATGGGGATGATGATGTGGAGCACATTGAACGGTTCAGTCTGCCCGGTCAACGCGATGTGTGTTTTGGGCCTTTTTTGTTGTGACAAATACTTCACCGTTATGCTTCTTCTAATTGGTGTTTGGTGTTTTTCAGGCTGTATCCCATGGAAGAAGAAACACGGCTCTCGATGATGCACTGTTTGGTTTCTTCATGAAGGAGGTGTGCTTACCTTTTTCCTTTTTCAGTCATGACATGTTTGCATTTTTTATTTTGGTGTTTTTGATTGTAGTTTGACATCTTCTTTTTTGGTGGCTGCAGGCTGTGAATACCATGAAGAGGAACTTCTCTGAATTTTGCCAGGATATGTTGGGGAACAATGAGGTTAGCAGTTTGTTTGGTGCTCCTTTTTCAGTTTCTTTTGCGTTATGTCCATTCATCCGTCGGATTATCTATATCTTACATTTTGGGTTTACTCATCTTTGTGCAGTCTAAGAAGAACAAAATAGATGTTGTTGACAGGAGTGCCTTTAGCAGATTTGGATTGAAGTACTTCTTCCATGTTCTGAAGAAGCTGACCCCTGAACAAAGAGTTATTGTTCAGCTTGTCTATACCCATTGTCTCAATAGGTTGAGTGATTCAGTGTCTCAGTTACGATTTATTGTCTCAGTGTTGTTTCAGTGATTTAGTGTCTCAGTCTTGATTTATTGTCTCTTTCTCTCTTAGTGTTTCAGTCTAGATTCAGTGTCTCAGTTTTGATTTATTGTCTCAGTGTAGTTTCAGTGATTTATTGTCTCAGTGTAGTTTGAGTGATTTAGTGTCTCAGTCTTTCAGTTACGATTTATTGTCTCAGTGTTGTTTCATTGATTTAGTGTCTCAGTCTTGATTTATTGTCTCTTTCTCTCTTAGTGTTTCAGTCTAGATTCAGTGTCTCAGTTTTGATTTATTGTCTCAGTGTAGTTTCAGTGATTTATTGTCTCAGTGTAGTTTCAGTGATTTAGTGTCTCAGTCTTGATTTATTGTCTCAGTTTAGTTTCAGTGATTTAGTGTCTCAGTCTTGTTTTATTGTCTCAGTTATGTTTCAGTGATTAAGTGTTTTCTCTCTCTCTGTCTCTCTCTCTCTCTCTCTCTCTCTTTCTACCTCTCATACTCTCTGATTTTGTGAATCTCTCTCTCTATACCTATCTCTCTCTCTCTCTCTAATTTTCTTGTCTGATTCTCTATCTCTTTTTATTATGTTTTTTCAGATTTCATTTCAGGTTGTCTCTGTTTAATTAGATTCTTACAACAGGTTCGTCATTTTTGCATCGCGCGCTCAGCTATACAGTAAAGCACACGTGTCAACTAACTGTTCACCGAGGGGTGGGAGATCGCCAACTACATTCGGGGGTTTCATGTTTCGTTTGTCATTTTTGTTTCATTCTTTGTCAGTCTTTTCCGTGTTCTCCAGTAATGTTGTGTGTTGTTTTGCTGAGAAGATAAGTTATTTTCTGGTAGATTCTAGGGTTGGCTCTCTCTCTGTATCTATGGTTGTATATATTTATTCAGTCATAGCTTAATGATAATTAATTTCAATAGCCCTAGTGATGATGGTGTTGTGGATTTTGAATATATGCTTGATGATCTCTGTTATGTAGATATTCATTTCTTAGTTGCTTTGATCAAATGCAGTATCTGTGACTACTAGTATACTACCTGATATATTGTTTGATTCATTCTCGCTCATTATCTCTCTATCTGGGCTTTCTCTGTATTGTATACCATGCTGTAGTCATCTCGATATAGTGTTATTTATCAATTAGTTGCGTGCATGTTGGTCGACCAAGATTTTCCAAGTACTATCCACTGAAGGTGTATATTTGTTTCATGTCCAGTGTATATTTTTATTCAGCCATAGCTGTTTTGCACAACACTCTTGGCGATGGCGTTGTGGATATTTTGAGTAGTCATAGAACTTTTTAATAGGTCATGATGTATGTACCCAAATGTTTTCTGTTTTGTGTACGCCATGGTGAATGTTCAGTGTAAACTATCCCTCGGTGTATCAGTCTTGGCCTGTGTTTATTCTCTGCTTTTTTGTTGCTTTGTTTAATTATCTTCATATATTCCGATGTGGTGCGAAATCTGTGGATGGCCAGATAGACCTTGCCAGGAAAAGAAGAGGAAGTCTCCATTCTTTTATGTGTATCTGGAGAAAGTTTTCTTGAATCAGTGGTATATAGCTATCTCTATTCCTTTTCTATGTTCTTGCTTTTATATAGCTTATGTTTCCTTACTCGATATCTTTTCATTGCGCAGACTATCCCGTGTTTCATGAGAATAAACAAGACACACCTTTATGGTCCTGGATATGAGAAGATATTGACGGACTATGACATGAAGAAGGGCGACAGATTCAGGGTTGAATGGGACCATCTGATTGATGCGTTTTTCGCCATCTTCCCCGAGGGAGCTGGTGATATACCGAAGCAAGGGGTACATTTTTCTGTCAGGCCTTTTTAACCCCTGATAGTCGTTTGGGGAGTGTTGTTTTTGCACTTATCTGTTGCTATTTCTCTGCTATATCGTTTTAGTGTATGATTCATTTTGTATGGGCTGATATGTCAGTTCATCCTAATGCCTGAACCATATATATGTTTGTCAGTCTTTGTTGCATTTTGCAAAGAACCTACAATATGTGTCTTTGTTGTTCCTATAAATGCTTCCTTTTTGTCCCTTCATTTTTTTTGTGGTATGATTTTCCCATGAAATGGATGGCTAAGGTGTAATGTCAGTTCTTTTTCTGAATGAGGTGATATCTTATCAATGTGGTATGAATTTGTAGTATGAACACAATTTGGAGTAATATTTCCACTACTTTTTTCCATAAGGAGATGATTAACTTCAGCTTGTACGACTGCTGTGTGCTTGTTTTGCTCTTATACCCAGGCTGATCCATATGTAGCACCTGTTTTTAGCAGTGAGATTTTAGGAAAGGAAGTTGCAGAAATTTCAGAGATAGAACAATTTCCATTTCTGAATTTTTAAGTTGCAGGTGCTACATTTCAGAGAAGAAGATCGATCCCCTTCTCTGGCTTTCTATCTGGGCTTTTTGCCGTGGTCGAACAAACATATTGGGCCTTGCGCGTCATACAGGCAGCAGGCTGATTTGTTTGTCGGGTTTGCGCCCAGTTTAGACAACAAAACCCGTTAGGGGGCCGTGGCATAACGTGTCATTTTTGCATCACGCGCTCAGCTGTACAGTAAAGCACACGTGTCAACTAACTGTTGGCTGTAAA
Organism: Poa pratensis; assembly: GCA_947311845.1. Classification (NCBI taxonomy): domain Eukaryota; kingdom Viridiplantae; phylum Streptophyta; class Magnoliopsida; order Poales; family Poaceae; genus Poa; species Poa pratensis. The sequence goes on from CAMZMU010000096.1 coordinate 3,873,840, forward strand.
AAACGACTGACAGCGAAATTAAAATCAGTCGACTGACCATTAGACAGTCCCTAAGGAAAACAACACAAAAATCATTCTTACATTCTCATCATGACAAAAGAAACGAAAATAAAGAGGTACCACAGCAATATTCATTTACGTTTGTTCTTGTTCCCGGCAAGCAAGGCCACATAGAACAGAGCACGAAAGAAGAACCCGAATAGCGAAATCACCAAGAGGCAAGTCCACTTTCCCATGTCCGTGACGGCCTGCTGCGTGAGCACATCGGCGCCGGTGACGATGCACGTGCTGGCCGTGACGTTTGTGTCGAGCGCGGCGCTAATGGCGCGGAGCACCTTCATCTTGACGGCCTCCGACATTCCGCCGATGGGAGTGCCGTCAAATACCTGAATTCCCCGTGTAAAGCATCTCGTGGCGTCGCTGAACTCGTTCTGCATCGCCGCTTGGTACGGGTACTTGATTAGTGACATGTAGTGGAACCATATCCAGTAGCCCGGGATCCTGCCCCGGGTTATGAAGAAGCCGGAGAAGAGGCGGAAGTAGCCGAGGATAGCCGCCACCACCGTGTAAGCCAGCATCACGTGCGGCACCGCAGCGGAGACGAACATTACGAAGCCACTGCCTGCCCACATGGAGGCTAGTACGACCAGCGTGAAGAAGGCGAAGGACCCACCACCGCCCGCGAGTCCGACGAGGAAGAAGGAGGCGACCGAGAATACCAGGGACAGGATGACAAGCGGCGGGAACGACACGAAGGTGTTAGCCAGAACGTAGGAGATCCGGCGGTAGGCGTTGTGCGCCGTCTCGCGCAGGTAGATGTGGCGCTCCTGGATGAACACCGGCAGAGTGTCGGCGCAGACGTAGAACATGGTGGACATGGCAATGGCGAAGAAGCCAAGCCGCTCCTGTACGCCCTTGCGCGTGTCGTCCAGGCGCAAGAATACGGTCGCCAGCATGAGGCCACTAGCCAACATCGTGGTGAGGCGCGTCCTAAAGAGCTCCGGCATGCGCCTCGTGTTGGTGAAGGGCCGCTTGATCAGCACCCACACCTCCGTCGTGAGCTGGTTCGCAAACTTCCCCGTGCCGCTCCCGGCCACCATCTTCCCACGGGAGACGCTCTCGGCGATGGCTATCTCCAGCGACATCGTGCTGACCTTCTTGGTGTTGACGTTCGCTGCCAGCTGCCACCTGGAATAAAAGTCGGCGAGGGATGCGGCACCGTCGTGCTGGCATTCGAGGTCCCGGATGGTGTAAAGCGCGAACTCGGCCGGGTTCTCGTTGTCTGGGACAGGCGTGCCCATGAACTCGGAGAAGTAGGGCTTGAGCCCTGCCGGCGTGCCAGCATAAACAGTGCGCCCTCGGGATAGCAAGAGAAGGCGGTCGAGGGTGCCGAGGATGCGCGCGCTGGGCTGGTGGATGGTCAAGACGACGACGCTGCCGCTGCGCGCGATGGTTCGGAGCACTTGGACAACCATGAGCGCGCTGGAGGAGTCGAGGCCGGAGGTGGGCTCGTCGAGGAACAGTAAGATGGGGTCGTGGACGATATCCATGCCGATGGAGACGCGGCGCCGCTCCCCGCCCGATACCCCGCGGTGGGTCTCGTCGCCGATGACGGTGTCGGCGGCGCTGGAGATCCCAAGCTGTTCGAGGAGCGTGTCGACGCGCTCCCTTTTCTTGGCAGGGGAGAGCGCGCGGGAGAGGCGGAGCTCGGCGGCGAACATCAATGTCTCGCGCACGGTGAGCATCGGGTGGAGTAGGTCGTCTTGCATCACGTGGGCGGAGATGGCGCGGAGGCGGCGGCCTTGAAGAGATTCACCGTTGAGCGTGACCGTTCCGCGGAGGCTGTCGCGGGTGATCCGGCGGCGAGGGCGTCGACTAGCGTGGACTTGCCCGACCCGCTTGCGCCCATGACCGCGTACAACTCGCCCTCGTGCGCCTCGCCGGAGATGCCGGAGAGAAGCGCCATGGTGTTGGTGGGCGGCGACTCCGTGGCTGCCAGGCGGTTGCTGCGTCTGGACGGCAGGAATCTGCCCAACCGACCGCCGCCGCGACCTTTCCTGACGCTATAGCAAAGGTCCGTGAAGATAAGCACGTACGGCACCGTTGTTACGGGCGCCGCGTACTCGTCTTCGGTGCCAACGCCAATGGAGGTCGCCATGATCTCGAAATGCGACAAGAGCTAAGCTCGATCGATCGGTAGATGGGTCACAGCAATATGTGTAGTGTGCTACTTGTCTGCTGTTGAAAATATTGGTGTACTTAACGATTACAGCTATAGTCCAGTGGCTGAGGGACCGTTGACGATAGCTCACAACTTCGCCCCTCGTCCCGCTATGGCCTGCTCCCACCGTTGCCGCCGTGATGGTGGCAGGCCCCGCCGCAATCACTATATCTCGCCGTTTGCGAGCTAGAGCACGGGATCGCCTGTCTGCGTCATCTTTTTAAAATAGCGGGGTATTGTGTTTAGTCCGACAATTTTAGAAATTACGAAAGGCTATAGCCGGACTATAGCGCAACTATGACTTTATAGCCGTTATTTTCTGAATAATGGAAAACAGATATTTGGGTAGCATATGTTGTATATATATCAACGCACCTGTCCAAACTGCCAGACAAGCTAATTTGGCGATGGACCCCTGATGCCATTACCCCTCTAAGTCTTGCTATGACGCCCTGTATCACGGGGAGGTCGGGTCGAGATCTTGGAAGTTAATCGGAAGACATGGGCACCGTCGAGACTGAAGTTCTTTGTCTGGTTTGCTTGCGTAGATCGCTGTTGTACAGGGGAGAGGCTCGCACGCCGTGGCTTGCCACACCAAGCGAGCTGCCCAATGTTTGACCAGGCGACGGGGTCAATGACCCACATACTCACCGGGTGTTCGTTCTCACGGACGATTTGGCACGAGGTTCTGTCCTAGATACAATCGACGTCGAGACCGCCTATTGAGGAGGACGATTTCGTGGAATGGTGATTGTTGGTACTCAACTCCACCCCTCGCTCGCTGCGTAAGGGCTCACGCTGGATTCAGAAGCAACATAACACGATCGTCTTAAACAACGCACGCCCCTTGGTTAGCGCTTTGATGAAACCATTAAGACTGAGACTCGTTTGCTTTCTATCAATGCATCGAAACGCAATGTTTTTTGCGTTTTCGCGAAAAAAAAAACTTGGAAGCGAATTAGCTCAGTTAACAGGGTGTATGGTGCAAAAGACGCCGTCCACCCACTCTCTCTCTGTACACAGCACAGCAGCGAGGCCAGGTTCGAAGAGACCGCACCCGCGACCCCGATCTGGTCGAACCCAATCCCGACGAGCACTCGCACCGGCGGCGGCGGCGGATATGGGCGGCGACCATGGAGGCGGCCACGCCAGCGGAGCCGATTTCCGGCAGAAGGTGTGGAGCATGACGGGCGGGCCCAACTGCCGGCCCGTCCACTGGCGCCGCAACACCGCCATCGCCATGCTCGGCATCTTCCTCGTCTGCATCCCCATCGCCATGAAGTCCGCCGAGCTCGAGGTACCCCTCCCCTCCGCCGATGCCCGAAACCCCTAACCCCAGTCGTCGCGCCGCGATTCTGAGCTGACCCAGACTCTAATCGAGGAACCGAGATCTATCCCTGCGGCGAATTTTGCTATCTATTTAGGTAGCAGCGACAAGTCGAAATGTGCAAGTGATGTATAGTACGCGCTTATAGGCCTGTATTTAGGTAGCAGGGACTAGTCGCAATGTGGAAGTGCTGTCTTCAGCTCTGCATTTAGCTGCCGGAATCCATACTTTGAGCTAATCTGGTTTGATCATAGTAGTACAGTAGTAGGTAGGGGATTAAGTGAGAGATACAGAGCTCATTTCTTGGATGATAGGGCGCTACCACACCGATCCCCTAGGTAGCACCGTGCACCGAGGATGTATTGAACTACTGTACACAGGTGATAGTAATAGCTGACTGAACACACGCTTTTGGTGATGCTCTGAAACCCTTCAGCGAAATTTTATATGCGGTGTGATGCGTGGTAACCAGTGCCGTAAGGTACTTGTGTGTGCTGGTTAAGATGGGTCCTTCTTTCTCGCACGCTAGACAGATTCTGAGAATTGAGAGACCAGTTTTTCTGTAAATCAACTTAATGGCATAACTTCATGTAGCATTTCGTGGTTGTGGTACTAGATTCAACAGAAATAGATCACCTCTTTGTTCTTTTGAATCTCCTGTCGACCACATCCTTCCACTGATACTATGTAGTAACGCATTAGGTCTCTTCTCAGTATCTTGGCTGTATACTTTGGACATTTACGATGCAGCATCTTCTCCTCCAGTAGTAGTTATACTACTAATGGGATATGTATAACCATGTAGGTGTACCGCTATAGTAAATCAGGTCTTTTACAGGTTTCACGTGGCCATCTGCTGTTTCAAAATAAATTGTGGATGATGTGCAGGATACAGTCTTGTGCTGATTGCAGAGTAGACTTAGCATTAATCTAGCTTCCCACGTAGATGTGAGCTAGTGCCAATGCTGTGTTAGAATTGGTTACAACGTACAAACCTGGCTGTGAAACTCATCTTCATCGAAATTATTATGTCCGATTATTGAGGGTTATGCTTTCAACCTCTTTACATAGACTGGTAGGACATCTGCTTGCCATGGTACACTAATGAAATATTATATCTGATGTTCTGAAACAGAGTTCAGTGCCAAAACCAGAAGCATCTTGTTGTACCGTTATTACATATATGTGCCTTGATGCATTTCACAGCAACACAAATTCATATGAAGTAAATATTAAATTTCATGCAATAGCAAAAAAGGTTGTTAGTAGGTTTTCCCTCTCTTTTCCATCGAACGGGTTTCGCCTAACTCAACCTTTAATTGGAAGGCATGCCGATACTACAATTTCACATGATTTATTTGTTTCTTGTGTAAGTAGGTACTAATAACAAATGTAATGCTTTTGTGCAGCAACGCCCGCATCACCCGGTCCGGCCGATCCCGTCTCAGCTTTGGTGCAAAAACTTTGACAAGGAGTACTGAAGGATGCACCGACTTGCGTTGCGAAGTCCTGTTTTTCCTCTTTTGTCTTGAACTCATGATCAATGCTCAGCGATCAATGCTGGAAGCAGTATGCTACCATGAGCATATATGTGCTAGATGTGTTATGTAACTCTTTCAAGGAGTGTCTGTTTGCAATTCAAATAAACTCGTGATGCATAGGCCTCTATGGAGGGTCTTAGCACTATGGATATAGACACTATTGGTTCCCTTGCATTCTTCAAATTATGCTTTGGGTTAATCTTAAATGTTTGTTCGCTGTGATCTCTCAAAGACGACAAGTAATCGTGCCGCCATTTTGGTCGACGCCCTTGTTGTTGGTGTTGATGTCTGAATCTTAAGCATCTGGTGGCATACCATCTGCATGAGATTGAGCTTTATGTCTTATTTAGTGGGTAACGAAAAACATGTGTTTTGCATCATTGCATTATCAAAATCCCCTTACAGACCAATGGATTTTTGCTGCTTTATCTTTCCAGATAAGTTGTGTTATGCAATTCAGTATCGATAACATTTTCTAACAAGCAGGCAAGGGTTCCTGATCCTTGTAAAATAACTGAAGAAATACTGCTATAACCATGAAGCAAGTCTCCGTTCCTTTTTTTTTTTTTAAGGGGTCAGGATACTTTTTTTTTTTGATTTTTCATACTTGTATTCATACGGAAAAGAAGACAATACAGCAGCAAATACAAGCAAAGAAAAAAAGAGGATACAGACGACACAGCTGTGTCACACCGTCTTCAACCTCTCGATCCACCACCACGCGCGACCACCGCCGCCCGCCCGGAGATCTTGCCCTTGGAACAGAAGAGCTCCACGCCCGAAGGCCTTGAAGAGCCGCAGCAGCCACCAGCTCCGACGAGCTGGATTTGAAGGAGAAGGACGTCCATCGGCCGGGGACCTGCCCCGAGCATCTTCCGCACCAGATCTGCGGCCAGCGCCCCAGATCAACCGCCTGCACACCACTGTCCACCACAGCAGCCTCGCCGCACCTCCACCACCACTCGCAGTACCCGGGGACGAACGAGGCCAGCGGATCCGCGGATCCCCGACCTCCAGAAGTCGCGCGCGCCACGTCGAAGACCCGAAGAGCTCCGCCGCCGGTGAGGGAGCACGCCGACACCAAACACCTCGCCGACACCGTCGCCCACACCACAACGCCGCCGGGAGGAACCCTACCAAACCCTACACTATATACAAGCCGAGATCCGGGGTTCCCCCATCCTCCCGCCGCCGGAGCGGCCGGCGGAGGAAGGGGGAACCCACGGTTCACCGGCGAGCGAGGTGGGTTGACGGGGAGGAGCTCAAAAATCGCCTTTTCACTGTAGCACAGTGAGGGGAACGGCGAAGCGAGTGAGTGGTAAGTCTCCGTTCCTTTTGCTCAAGGAGCAAAGTATATAATAATCTTGTTGTTAAAATATGTAGTATGTACGTGTCTTTTTTTTTTCTCACGGAAGAAAGCAACAACCGGTAATTCACGGCTGTTGGGTTTAGTTAACCTTTATCAATTAGAATTAATTCAGTGGGTTTATTTAATAAGCACGAAAAGGGGATGTAGCTCAAATGGTAGAGCACTCAGACCGCTTTCTGAAGAGGCAGGGGGGTCGATACCTCCCATCTCCAGTTGTGATTCTTTTTCTCTTTTTTGTTTCTCGATCGCTTTATTTTTCCTGAAGGAAAATGAGACCGGCAAGAAAGGAAAAAAAGTCTGGCACTGCATGGGCTGCTACGTGGATCTGTAGTTGGGCTCTAAGGGTAAGGCTAGGCCACGTTGGGTCGGTTGGGAAACTCTATAATCGGATGGAAAGGTGGAATTTAGTGTTCCTATCGTATGATCTTTTTGTTAAAAACAACACGCACTTCAGTTAAAAAGAAAGATGAATACCGACGATCTATTGCCGTATTTATCGCTGCTTATAGACAGCCACCATCCCATTGTACAAAGAGGGTCGTCATTTCACCAAAGCACCCACGTCGTGGGCCATCAGATATTCCCTGCTCAAAAGATAGCTCTACGGATAAGACCCTTGTACGAGCGGAGTATTCTACTGTCCGTCTACAGGTGACGTGGAAAGCATTATAGACAACCACCGTCTAAACAATTGCACATGCCCTTAGAACTTGTCGAGCACTCACTTTAGTCAATGTACTCAGGGAACTCAGATTTATATTAAGGCCACTGGAGACGTTATGGAGGCCCATCGACGGTCACTGTTTTGGTACACCCGCGGTGTTGACTAGTCAATCCATCAAGCTGGCAAACTAGTCAATCCAACAATTGCACTTTTTTTTGTTGCAAAAATCCCCATCCCTCTAAACTACTCGCTCCGTCCGAAAATAAGTGTCGCTCAAACGGTTGTATCTAAAGGTAATTCAATGCCAGATACATCCGTTTTAGCGCCACTTATTTTCGGACGGAGTGGATATTTGGTATATACACATATGCCTTGCAAAGTCTATCCATATTTGATCAAACTGAGGAAAGAGGAAGAGGCACTAGCCGACCGTGTCGTGGCCGGTGAAACTGGCATCCTCAATGTGGGGACCACCGTGTCCAGTACTGCCAAAGATGAGTTTTTTTTGCGTGTCTAGATTAATAAGCCCATGATATCATTTGTTGGTATTCCTTTTTTTCGCCTGGTTTGTTGCTATAAACAGGCGTGATGCTGCTCGTCTCCAACATTGGTGGTTCACGCCACTTCAACCCTTATTAGAATGATCAACTGGAAAGAGCGTCCACCCGTTCTATTTTTCGCACTCATTTAACCGATGAGGAGATATGTTTCCTCTTTATAACAAATATATGCGGAAATCCGTTGCAGCACTCGAGCACCAGTGCTCTCGGTATTTGAAAAATTTGAAAATCGAACTTTTTCGCTTCCAAAAATTCTGAAAATTTTTACCACAAATACGTATACATATTCCGCAAGTACGCCAAAAATTTCGTAAAGAAATTCATTATATTTTGGGCTAGGCAAAAAAGAGAAATGTCTGACAGATTCAACACACTTTATACTGACTAGAATTTTGTTATTTTTATACAGCTCGGAATACGACGTTTTTTGCACCGAAAATTGGCACGCACGTAAGAAACATGCATATGTATCATAGGAATTTTTTCGGATTTTTTTGAAACATAAATTTAAAATTTTCAAATTTTCAAAATACAGAGAGCACTTGTGCTCGGGAGCTGCAAATCCGCTTCCAAATATATGCATACTCTGTACTATAGAGTAATCAGAAATGGCATGGCATTTGGGAGGCTACTTTTCATATTTTTGTGTCTCTAATCCTGATCAATAAATGTATGCATATCACCTTTTTTATGGAAGACAGCAACATCGGTGATACCTTGTTGGGAAATTGGTCCTCGCTGGCATGGGCTCTTGATTTTGATTAATCCTTAATACTCCCAACAACGTATGTATATATTATTAATTACTATTAAAGATTATTACTTTATTTGCCAGTACAAAATAACAACGGGGATGTAGCTCAAATGGTAGATTGTTTATGTATGTATTCTAAGAGGAAGGGGGATCGATACCTCCCATCTCCAGCTTTATTATTTTTATTTGTCAATCTCTTCTTGCCAAAAATGAGATCGCTTTTTTTCCTGAAAAAACGAGTTGTCACGCTGCATGGGCTGAAAGGTGCGGGATGGGCCTCAGCACGATTTGTGCATGAGCGTCGAGAATCGAACACTGAAGCTCATAGTTTAGCATCTGTAAGTGGGCTGGGCAGTGGATGCTAAGACGCTTTGGAAAAAGAAAACCTGCAAGTGGGAAAATCAAACCTGCAAGGGGATTAAGTGCTCACGAGTTTGCCTCAGCACGATTTGTGCATGAGCGTCGAGAATCGAACACTGAAGCTCATAGTTTAGCTCGTAGTTCAGCTTATCTGAACACTGGTCGTCACATCTGGCTGATTCAAAGGCCAGACCCGTTTTGTATTCCCTTCACTGTTAATGTTCAATAAAGTGGCGACTGCCCAATTCACAAAAAAAAAAAAAAAGTGGCGACTGGTTAATCTCAAAAAAAAAAACCAAAACAATGATGAAATATGCAAGAATACCATGTACGAAGACTACCATCCATCGCTGCCAACATTGTTGAATGCTTTTTATTTACAAGTACAGGTTGATTTATTTATAAGCAGGCACTGTACATATCTTCTGGGCATTATATTCAGATCCATAATAATTCCCTTTCAGAGGTTTGTCCAAACTCCACCCAAAAAAACAAAAGAGGTTTGTCCAAACTCGTGGAAAATCAACCACACTGTCCACACACGCTCGCAGCACAGTCAGAACCGTCGTCAATATTTGGAAAAGTAAAATAGAAGGTCGGTCATTGAACTTATCCGACGAGCTCGCCCTAAACCGGTTCTCTCGTGTAGGTCGTGCCTGGTGCCGCTCTTCTCTCCCTCCCAAGCTCCTCCAGATCCACTGCTCCCCGGCCTCTCTCTCCTTTCTCCGGTGGCTCCGGCTGCTGGTGAAGTGTGAGAGGGGGGCCAGGACTCTTGTATAGGTAGCTTTTCTTTGGCGTTTATGCCGGTTGGGGATCTGTCGCTGGAGCACGCAGGCTGCGTCTGGCGACCGGCGGTGGTGTTCATCTTCGCCGTGGTGCTTCAGAGGTTGAAGCCAGTGCTGGGGATGGACGAAATCGGTGCCTTCCCGTTCAATAAGCCTGCAGTCTGCTGGTACTACCTTTCTGTTCGCGGTGGTGTTCAAGTGGAGCTCCTTCTGGCCGGCCGTGGAGGCGAGGAGATGGAGCGATGCTACTGTCTCTTCCGTGGCTGCAGAGGTGGTGCTGTGAGGTGCGAGTCGCCGGAGTTTCCGAGCTACTCTTGGCGTACGGTGGAGAAGATGAAGCAGCTAAGAAAGCTCCTGTGGAGGGAGGAGATGGGCTGCATCGTCATCTCGACTACCTCTTCGGTAACTAAACTCGGATTTTTTCTACTTCTCCTTTGCTTGTCTTGCTTCCGAGGTGGAAGGAGGAAGGAGATGGAGGAGTGGTTGGGCCGGTGGCGGCAGATACTGCTGTTTTTGCTGTTCCCGCAAGTGCGTTCATGCGGGTTTGCTTGCTGGAAACGGCCGGCGACCCGACGGTCGGTCTGGATCGGAGCGTTGCTCCCGCCGATGTGTCATCTTGCCGTCTGCAAGATCTCGGCGTCCGCGCCGGGTGGAAGATGCGGCGACCTCAACGAGGTTTACTCCTCTATAGATCCATGCCGGCAACACAGCTGCTGCGTTTCTTCTTCTCTTCCGGTGGCTCGTCGGTGGAGGTGCAAGCGGCGGCGGATCGATCGATGCAGAGAAGAACTTGTGGACCTAGTTGTAATTTCTATCTTAGTTAGGGTCTTTTTTGTAATTTGGGGACAGCTGCCCCGTATCTGGATGTATCATGTATTTTCTTTGATCTCTGAGTAATATATCCAGGTATGTGCCCTTCAAAAAAAAAAAAAAAAAGACGAGCTCGCCCTCCAACTTCAATGTCATTCAACTGCAATATGGTGAGGATATATTGCATTTTTGACGATGACTGTTGTTAACATAATGGAAGTTTTATTAACCCAGACAATTACACCAAGGGCCTACAACCGCACTGAAAACACCTTCATAACAAGACACACACAACCAAAATACACGCGCACACCCAAAGTTCTTCACTGTATCCTCTTGGTGACTGGTGACCACATTTTTATTCGCAAAAAAAAAGGTAACTGGTGACCAAACCAACGTGTCTTTTCTATTCAGCCAAGCCAAGCTATTCTTTTGTCAGTATTCCCGCGTAAATTCCAAATGAAAATCTTGATTTTAAGTGACATTTCCACATGCGTGTATCTCTGCTGGGGACAAGATATCACTGTGAGTTAAGGCCAAGCTAGTAGTGCATGTTCTAGCTGATGAATGATGAATTGGGGAAACGCCCGGCAATTTGGCACCTTGATTAGTTGGCGCAGCTTGCACGTAGACCAGGTCTTGCGCGCCGCCTCAATCAAGCTTCACCGTGATTCGATCGGCGCATGCATGATACAGAGCTTGGGCCGACATCGCTGGACTGTCAACGAGTGGCCACCAGAACCTTATGATCAAATGCGACAGATCTCACATCAGAACAATGAGCCGTACGATCTATATATAATTGGTACCAGTAGTATCCTGAAACTCAAGCTCACACGGTATTGCCTTGCCTTCGTCCAAAGTCTTCGTCAACTCTTCCTTTGTCAAGGACAATTCGTGAATATCTAAGTATATATGTACATATATGATGTAGCGACTCAGCACAACCAATCAAGATTAAGTAGCAGAGGGTAGTGGCGTAGCTAGCATTTAACTATGCACGGAGAGCCATCATGGTATATATACTAAGTAGTAAGTAGGGTTGAAAACGGAACGAAAAATCCATCCGTTTCCGTTCAAAAACAAAACGAGAAGCAGAAAATGGAAACGGTATTTTAAGAAAATATTTTCATCGTGTTTCACTCCGAGCGCAGCCGTACGGTTCATGGGGTCATATGATACATGTCATGTAACTAGGGCCTACATATAAACTAGGTTAGGCCATGTGTCTTAGTGTCTACATGAACTATTTATGCGAACTTTCATGTTTGTACTTGTACTGTGCGTGTTATTTGATGCTCAAACGTCGCTTGTCAAAATTGTAAGTTATTCCTTGTCATGTTTATCACTTCTGGCGCACCCTCGTGCTAGGCCCCTCACGTTGCGTAAGAGGGCATGTGTCACGCGGCTTTGTGCCCTGTTTATTCATCCCTTATGGCGCCCGCCCAGTGGCCCAAATGTTGCTTCAAGCTCTATTCTCTCTTGCATCACATTACACCCCTCTACTCTCCCCCTTTGTTGACCTAGATACATGTACATCCTTTCTCCATTCTCTTCTCCTCTCCTCTTCTTGTCCCATGCCTAGTGACAATTCTCTTGTCTACGTGGACCTCTCGGGCCACTGCGGTAGAGGTATTACCAATTTACCATATACACTCACTATTACCAATAACTATATAAATAAATAGGGATATCGGGACGTGACCATGTCCATTCTACCTTGTCTGTATTGTGATACTGTCTATAAGGCTCTTTAACTTTTTCGATAAATATTCACTAGGGATTTCAGTGACATTGCACAAACCAGCAGACCTTGCGTGAGTACAAAGACCTAGAGCATGATCCTGATGGATCTAAGGAACTAACGTCAAAATACGGTGTTTTGAAGACTCCGATGATGGACCTCACAAACAAATATCTTAATGTCTATGATTAAGCATATCGACTACTCTCATTACTTTTTTTCTTGACACATAGTGTAGATAGGATCTGAGGTAGTAGATGTTCTGAGAATCACATCTTTCTCCAGCTCTACATTCTTCTCTAAAAGAGTTGAGCTGATGCGCGATTGATGGACTTCGGATTTGGGCACCCTTTGTCGCAAAGGCCATAACCAACAAATATAATGTTTTCATTCCTTTGCAAGTTAGAATTCTAGACATATTTCACTTATACATTGTTATAGTGGACATGACAGTGTGTATTGGAGACATTGTGTATGAATGTGCAAATATATCATTTCTCTATACATGGTAATGTCTCTATATATTTTTTGAAACGTGTCTATATTATAAAATATAATGAAATGTTTTACTCCTTCCGATCCATAACAAGTGTCACAGTTTTGAACTAACCTTATTTTGGATTGGAGGGGTATGAAAAATGTAACTGGGCCGTGAAAGAAAGCTATGTTCACCAAACGAAAAATACACATCGGTGAAGCCAAATTTGTTGTTGCCGATGCAGTTCGGTGCAAACAGACATATTTCAAACAAATATCCCCAAATATACAATTCAAGTACCTTGTAGGAAAATGGAAAATAAGATTTTCGACGCCAAAGGCAACGAACACTAGCGGAACACACGGTTAAAGACCTTGTTGACAGTTGGAAGCGTGTAAAATGAAGACAGGTTAGAACCCGAAGGTGCTGGAGGAGCTGCGTAGTAGGGAGCAGGACTTGGAGGAGCCCAGTACTGGCCATAGCCGGCCGGTGGCTGCTGGTAGTAGCCCGGCGGTGCACCCCATGCGTGTTGCGGCGGCGGCGGTGGCGGCTGCCAGGAGGCGCCTCCTTGCGCTTGATGATAGTAGGAGGCGTGGTCAACGTGTACATGAGTTTGAGCTGGGGCTGGGGCTGCTGTCGCCATGTTCACGCTCGTGGTGGTGGTGGTGTGATTCCCACTAGCCTGGCTGATGAGGGTGATGTCCATGATGCAGTTGTTGATCCGCTTGTCGACGCTGTCCAGCTCGGCGCCCTTGCCGCTGCTGTACTTGCCGGAGAAGATGCCGCCGGACTGGCAGGACTGGATGAGCCTGAGCGCCTCCGCGACGGCGTCCCTCAGCCTCTCCAGCACGCGGGCCGTCGCCGCGTCGCTCGCCGCCTTGTGCACGAGGCCGGGCAGGATGTCGGCCAGGTTCTTGGTGCGCTCCGCCAGCTCCACGCACTTGCACCTGTTCTGGCTCGCCGTCGACGCCGCGCTCCCGATCAGCTGCACCACCGTCAGGATCGTGCTCACCACGCTCAGTGGATCCATTATCTCGACGTACTCAAGGAATAGACTTTGAGGCGAGAGGAGAAGAGGGCGTCTGGCACTCTGGCTTGCGTGAATCGGCGAGGACCAAGGAGACAGCTTATAGGGAGGGCAAGTCGGTCGTCTCTTTTGTCTGTTTGACTGTTTCCAAAATCAGCATTATTAATTCTGAGAAATTATTGATCTACGTCAGAAACCAACCCAGTGGCCAGTGATCCATAGAAAAAAAAGTAAGTCGTCTGCCTAGAGCAGGCCACAAATATAATCACTCCCGGAATCCAAACCTTACCAATTCATGTGCTCCTTTCACCACAATCCTGACAAACAGTCAGCCAGACGGCTGGGAAGAAGATTTGCAACAGCTTCTGCCGTGCCATAACAATTAAATACTGTCTCGACTCTCCAGTGATTCACTAATTAAGAAGCAAATACTCAGTCTTATCTCTTCCAGCTTAACTACAACCATCAGGAAAATGCAAAGTAAGTTCACAAGAAAACTAATTAAAAATATTGCTAGCACAAGTAGTCCTTCAATTCCTCAATCGTCATGTACTGATAGACACATTCGCACATCCAAAATCAATAATGGCATAGTATTGTACTACCACAAACCAAATGATAGATGTCCAATATTAATATACGCAACACAGGGCCACCGTGCATGTTAGTTTACTCATGCCAACCTAGATACACAGAATGTGGTGTGCGACATGAGTTGTAATCGCCGCCTTTGTTGTGGGTCTTGTAATCCCATTTCAGTGGTTTCTTCTGATACAAAAGGATGCACACTTTGGCTTGTGTTCGAGGGAAAAACATGTATTTTCCGTCAACAGAAAAGATTAAGGCCGGTATCGTATTATTATGTCGGCGAGACGGCCACAGATCTATCTAGCTATCTAAAAATATACATGTACAAGAACAAGAATAGATCATACAAATCTAAAGGGATCTCAAACTAGCTGTACTAGCCACAAACTAAACCCTTGTTCAAAAGGTGATGCTGGTGTTAAACATGTTCAGTGTTGGATTCTTGATCTATTTATCTTAATATAGATTATTGCGGAAAACCAAGATGGTTGTCACTGGCATAGGCCTTATTGTTAATTAATGTACCCATAACAATGGGGGTGTAGCTCAAATGGTAGAGCCCTTATGTATGCATTCTAAGAGGCATGGGGGGCCGATACCTCCCATCTCCAGTTTTTTTTTTCTCCATTGCTTTTCTATTTCCTGCCAAAAATGATATCGCTTTCTTTTTCCTGAAAAAAAAACGAGATAACTCTGTTGTGACGCTGCGTGCTCAGAAAGGTGCAGGATGGGCCATTAGAAAACATCCGTAAATGGGCTGGGCGGTGAGGCTAAGACACTACTGCCTCTGATCAGAATTAAGTGCCATCGGTTTTCTCAAACAAAAAAAGTGCCGTCGGTTATGCTAATGGATTGTACATACTTAGTTATTTTACCACAACACTTTTTTTTACCACGACGCTTAAAACGGATCACAGGAGGTATAAAAGGAGAATCTGCAAGTGGGAAAAACACACTTGCACGAAAAATAATGTAAATATGCAAGAAAATACATTAAATAGGCAATGCTCCCATCAAATGTAAGCATCTATGAAAAATTGACACAATATATGTGCTGCATGTAATATCTTTTGGCACCCCTTTAAATCATTCAATGAGTGAATGATTATTTGTGTGTATAAACGGCTTGGGTTTTTTAGGGCTATTCTTTTTGTCCACCTAATCGATCACTGCAATGTAGTATATGCCTCCTATCATTTTTCTACTATTGAAGAAACCCACGAGCAGTAACTCGGTGGTAAGAAAATTGCTCCTTTTGTAGCTAGAGTTTTCCTTGCCGCAGCTAGAGAATTTTTCGTGACAAATATTATGAAGAACTAGAGTTGTAGGTGTGAGTACGTCCTGTAAGAACTTCTCTTCTTACTTGTTAGTAATGGTTTAAGCCCACGGTTATATGAAAAATTGTCTAAGCATTTTACAGGCAGAGGGGAGAGTTTGGTTGGTGGGTGGGACCTCGTTGAGCTGTCCGATGTCCAACATCTGTGAAGTAGAGCCAATCAACAAAATATTACTCCCTCCGTATCAAAATATAAGTCGCACTACCAACTTAGCACACACATGTATCTATACATGTTTTAGTGCAAGATTCATGTGAATCTTGCACTAAAACATGTATAGATACATGTGTGTGCTAAGTTGGTAGTGCGACTTATATTTTGATATGGAGACCCATACATCCAAGATCTATAGATGAGCACACATTGTTCGACGTCACGATGTGTTAGCCTTTTTTTGTGCCATCAAAATCGGACTAGAAAAACCCCTTCGTTAACTTGTTCACCGCCTTGAAGAACCATGGTGAGATGTCTAGAGCTAGCATATGATAGATTACCATGCATTGAAGTGATTAAGATTATTGCGTTGAGAAGGGTTATGCGACTACCCCGACGTACCAGCCTTGTTTTTTCACGTAGGCATTTTTTTGTGCGCGATCATATATATCGACCAATGGCAGCAGATAAACTGTCCCTAGGCGGGTGCGTGAATCGTGATAAATAGAGGTAGTTGTCATTTGTTAGTATACTACGTACCTACGTCGACTAATCACCAAAGGAAGATCTTGATTTTAAGTGACAGTTCCAATTAGGGACATTAAAACTGAGACAAGAGGGAGCAATCTCAGCGCATTAGCATTTTGTACCATTAGATCACTCTCCCTGTTAATCTTGTCCGTCAATTGCTGTGTTAACCGCACTGGGCTCAAAGTCCCTAGGGGAAGCTACTCTGCGTATCAAATTGGCCCACTCTGGTTACTTTGGGCCATATAGCTCAGAAAAACCCATCTGCGGAAGGATCGATAAAAAAAACCAGACGATGGATTCCTGACGAGTCAACGGGACGAAGAGCCGAAGAGGCAGAGCCGCACAGGGCACCAAGCGGCAGCTGGGAGAGGGTGGGGCATGGTGGTGCCCCGGCCGTTTCTTCGACGAGGGAAATAAAGGAGTCGCTCTTCCATTCTCTCCGTAGTGGACGTCCGATTCTAGCGTATTGGCCTACTTATACTTTGTTGCCTTTGATCTTTCCTCTTCCTCTTGCTTCTTCGGTAATCCTGTTTGTTGCTCAGATCCTTTTCTTCCTTTCATTTTGATTTCTCCTTCCCCCGTTTGCTCTTATTGCATAAGTGCTGATACATGTTAGTTTCTATTCTTCTTTTCATTATTATTTTCAGGAACCATCACGAAAATTGCTTGAGGGAATCTCGGTCAGTTTCAAGGTGCGTGTGCGTGGCATCAAAATTTTGAGATGGTTTCCATCAGGTTGTTTTTGTGTATCAGAAATCATCATGTCTTTTTGCTCTGATCGTTCCAGCTTCTCATCAGAACATTTATATTTGGTATTCAAGTTTTCTTTGCAAATCGTTTTCTGAATGTTCTATTCAATTCTATGAAGCAAATTCAGAATATTTTAGCGATTGGTTGCATACCAGGTAGTCTCGATCATGGTGGAGAATCTGAAGCAAGCACTTCAGTCATCTCACACTTCGTGGCAGGGGATTTGGCTGCCAATTCTTTTGGTCCACGTATTGGTGAAAGAAATACACTTTGAAGCCCGGCCAAAACAGTAGTAGAAAGTCATGGAGTATTTGGTTTTGGTATAATGCCGGTTCTGGCCTAAAACCAAATCGTAACCTAAGATTTTTTTGGCCATTGAGAAGCATTAGTATGAGATCATTTAATTCACCAATAAGTACTGAGGATTATCTTATGCTTGCAGATTCAAACTCATGCTGAATCGTTGTTAATCTATCCTCTTGCTCCCGTTCTCCAGGGCTTGTTACGTTGCGAAACTCCACTTGTATAATTCGGGCACACAAAGCGTTGCTACTTCAGAGTCTGCAAAAGGTATAGAGGCTGCTGTTGTTGCCTCTTCCAGACCGACTGTTGATTCGGCGAACAATTAGCGCTGACATGAACGTTTACAGTCAGAATTCGGTAAGTGCTAACTCTGACGCGAGTGTGATATCCTGTATCCAAACTCAGCTGTGGGTATTGGAAGTATCTTTCTCCCTTTTAATGGAGCTCAAGGAGGTGACCGATTTGTGTATCCAACCGACCACGCTTCCCTGAACCGAACTGCTGGCCATACATCGAGTACCAAGCCGCATGAGCAGGAGCAACAAATAATGACGTCAGAGGATCTCAATCCAACAAGATGAGTGAGCCGATGGTCCGAGAGAAATCCTACGAGGATGGTAATGCTGGTGCGAAAGCTCTCTTTACCTGGTTTAGGTGCAAGCTATTTTGTTGTTAATATGTTCCTTTTCGCAGCTGTAGCTTCAGCGGAAGACAGCTATGTTGTCTAAGGTTGTTACATACTGCACATTTGCTTAGACTTCAATGCTTGGATTGCACTTATTGAGGAGAAAGAGAAAATTGCTGAGGTAGAAGTTGGATTATTGCCTTCTCATACAACAGAATGTATCCCCATCTAAAAAATAAATAAAATAGAATGAATCCATTATTCTATTATTTTGCAACTTGCTATGCATATATACTTTGATTTATCTTGTCATTTTGTCCAACAAAATGCAATATGCATCTCAAGATTTGAGTACTTCCATGTTTTGTTTTGCCATTCTACCAAACCAAAGAGTTGCTCTAAGATGTTTCATGATACCCCATAAGATAAGTTGATAGCAAATCAAGCTACACAAACCCTAAAAGTTTGGTGCACCTCTGGTGATCAGAGTAACTAAAATCATCGTCAACAATAAAAAAATTCAGAAGTCCTAACAATCTATTTATCTAATGGATGGGCGCGGCAACGCGCGCCTACATGATCTAGTCTGTATTGGAGTCCCTACCTGCTCCCCGGCCGTCAATGCAAGGTCCTGTTAAATATTGGATTAAACCCCCAGATGGATGGGTTAACTTGATCACCTTGGATGGTTCTTTCAGTGAGAAGGACCACTCAACAGGTACAAGTATATATGGCTCTATGGGATACAGATGGGCGGACGATTTTCACTGCCTGCCGCTTCCTAGATTATTGTGATTCACCACTTGAAGTTGAACTTTGTGCATGCACTGAAGGATCGCAGGTGGCTCTTCAGCCTAGTTCATTGCCGATCTTTTTTTTAACCCAGGAAAAGACTTGCCATTTTCATTAATTAATAAGAGATGAGAATTGGCCGGTTAATTGTCGGGAATTGCCAAATCTTTGAATCACGACAGGTCACCGCATCTACACCTGATTTCAAAGATTAGAAGTTTATCCAAGTGTGCTAGAGTATGTGATTTTGTGAAGGTGGAACGATCGCAGGTTAGGGTTAGCCATTGCCTTGCTAATCTGGCAACAACAGAACACCGCACTGATTTGTGGTTAGGTTCTGCCCTGATGCTATTCTTCAGATCCTAGAGCATGATCGTCTTGTAACCCTGTCTGGCTAATAAAGTTCCTATTTCACCCGGAAAAAAAAACAGGCCAAGCAGTGCATGTTGTAGTTGATGAATGATGAACTGGGGCATCTCCAACTGGGGCTTGAGTTGTTAGCGCAACTTGCGTAAGTATGGCAATCGGTAGGGTATGGGACGGGTAGAGCAATACCATACCCATACCCATGTAGTTAATGGGTAAAAAATTCTACTCATATCCGTACCCACAGGTATAAAACTTTACCCGTACCCACCCAACGGGTAGATTAAATATTACACAGGTTAATCATAATTTTACATTTATTCATACCATATTTCACAAAAGAAAAACACAACTTAATGAGTACGTGACACTTATTATCTCAACTCAAATTAACAATTGAGGATAATTTTAACATAGTTTCACAAGCTCACGAGAATGAATGTTGGATCTCCACGGGTAAAATCCACATGTTATATTAGTATAAACGGGTAGGGTATAGGTATACTCACGGGTACAAGATTATACCCATGCCCTACCCACGACTTAACGGGCAGGATACGGATACTACCCATTGATATAAAATTGCGTCTATACTCTACACATGCGGGGGTACCCATAGGCGTGGGTAAAATTGCCATTGCGGCATGTAGAGACTAGGTCGGGCAGCTGGATCGGCGCATGCATGCATGATACAGAGTTTGGGCCGACATCGCTGGACTGTCAGCACACCCACTTGTCAACAAGTGGTCACCCGAGCATGGTAACACTGATCCATACGGTATTGCCTCGTCGTCCAAAGTCTTCGTCAACGGCCAAGTAAGTAAGAACTGGCAGTACAAAGACAAGTAATATGCATACGTACCTATAAGATGTAGCGAATCAGCACAGCCAATCAAGAATTCAGTAGCAGAGGATTTAACTATGCACAGAGCCATGACCTCAGATACGCCCGTACGAGGGTGCTCGTCGTTCGGAACTTCGGATCTCGGCCCTGCTTGCCGTACGCATTGCGTGTTGCTAACTTGATATACACCACGATTGGCTAAAAAAATAACCAATTATACATCATATTTTATTGCCATAGTTAGATTATACGTGACGGTGGTAAGATAAGACTGTCTTGTACCATTGTACATGCCCTTACACTCCTACATATATATACGCTCCCGTGCCTAGCGACTTTTTTCTTGCCTTATGTGAACCTCTCGTGCGATTGCGGCAGAGGTACTAGTTACCATATACACTCGCTATTACCGTATAATTGTACAAGTTCTTTATTTATATGTAAACATGCATGGATGTGTTAGGACATGAACGTACATATTCCACATTGTCGCTATTTTCGGTACAGTGTGCAACACATTTTTATGTAGTGCCACAAAATGTCATTGGGGATTTCGGTGACGCCGCACAAACCAGTAGACCTTGCGCGTAGAACATAGTCCAGTATATGGAACTCACCAACAACCAAATATGTTGTTAACGAGGCTCTGACGATAGACCAGACATATATCTTGGTTTCATGGTGTGGGTCGCCAGCTCGCTTTTATGAACCCGAACGATCAATCCTTATGTATGGTATTAATTTAATAATCTGTCTAAACCCAGTTTAATCATAAGTGAGCATATCAGCTTAAGGTAAACACATAGTTTCGAGATTATCTTGGTACTGGACATTCTCAGGATCACATCTTTCTCCGTGTCTACACTCACTAGTACAGAACAGGGCATCAGTACCGGTCTTATTGGGCCTTTAGTACCGGTTGTGCAACCGGTACTAAAAGGTCGGGACTAAAGGGGTAACCCTTTAGTACCGGTTGTATATACAACCGGCACTAAAGGCCCTCCACGTGGGCGAACCTGAGGGCGCACAGCGGAGCACCTTTAGTACCGGTTTGTATTACGTTCCTGCTTTTTTTTGCCCCCCCCCCCCCTCTTATTTATTCAGGGGGTTTTCGGTTTTATTTCTTTTCGCTTATTTTTCGGGGTTTAGGGTTTCCGTGTTTTTCCTTTTCGCTCATTTTTCAGGGTTTCAGAGGAGATCACGTATAAAGTACTGACTACACATATGAAGTACTCATTACACATATATATAAAGTACTCTCTGTACATATAAAGTACTGATCATAATTACAATGGAGATCACCGCTAGCTAGTACATGCATGGAGGGAGTCTATTTTTCGACATAGTGGAATTCACCGAATTCATCTAGGACATGCGTCAGAATGAATCCCGCCAATTCCTCCGCAATAGCTTTCACGCGGTTTTGTGGTAGGAGCTGGCTCCGCTTCCTTGACATCTTTAAAAGAAGGAGATCAAATCAGTTATGATCGAAACTAAACACAATTGATGGTAGCAAAATAAAAGTTGTGTATGATGTTTACGTACCTCTCGATTTCTTACACTATTGACTCTCTCATTGACCCTCGTGTGAATATACTCGCAAACGTAGTATCCACATAGTTCCGTCCCCTGTGGTTGTAGCAGACACCACTATACAAGAATATAATTTAATCAAATAATAATCAAGAGAACGATAATGGTATTAGAAAGATACGCAGACCTAGATACGTAGTAGTACTTACATTGTTAGCCTTGAACTCCAGCTTCTGTTTCC
The DNA here is from genome assembly GCA_947311845.1 of Poa pratensis. Taxonomy (NCBI): domain Eukaryota; kingdom Viridiplantae; phylum Streptophyta; class Magnoliopsida; order Poales; family Poaceae; genus Poa; species Poa pratensis. The sequence continues at coordinate 3,895,543 of CAMZMU010000096.1, forward strand.
ATTCACCGCGTTCTTCCGCGATGAACTTTTTCCAAACCCTGCCCGGAAAAGAAAATGAATTGAGGAGTTATTACTTATACTTTTGATATCCGGAAATGAACGAAAGAGGACGATATAGTGCGATTGAAATTACCTCTTGAGCATTAGACGCACGCTTTTGTAATCATCTTGATCTTTCCTTAATGAGTCCCAGACTTCAACTTCTCCTTCGTCGAGTCTAATGATTAGCAGAATGAAGTGGTACCTGCGCACATTTATATACGCAGGTATTCAGAACTCATGAATTACACTTAATATCGGGAAAGCAAAATAGAATGTGTACAAGACAGTAACACTCACCCGAAGTTGTAAGGAAGAAGTATTTCCTTTTTGGTACTTTGTCGCTTAAAACACGTTAGCAAAAGGTTCTCTGTGTCCTCGGCATACAGAGGATTTTCTACGGTCACCACATTAACTTTATCCGGGTCAATGAACCCAATGTCCCAGATTCCTCCCATTCGGCATTCACGAATCTTCATTCTGCATAATAGCGTACAAAAGAATGTTGTGAGGATAATTACAAGCAATGAACGAGCTGAACTATAAATAATTAAATTACACGAATAAATTACTTACAGACAATAGCAGCTGAGGATAGCTTTGTCGAGGGCACGTTGATTGTACATCTGAAAAAGTTCGGAGAACTCAACCTGCATAGCATATTCTCGGAACAAGTGCTGTTCCTTAACTCCCGCCATGAGATATGTCCTCCCTTCTTTTGCGGCGGTCATGTACCAGGTATGCAATTTATATAACTGTGTTGTTAGAGCACTCGGATTTTCGACCAGAGGCAGCCCGAGTTCAAATTTATATTGAATTGCTATCTGCGCTATGGGGAGACCTGTGTCGCCAATGACAACTTCTCCATGCTCGATTTCCCGAGGTTCAGAAGGCACAATGAGCGGGGCGATCGATTGTGCTTCTTGTTCTCCGAGCTGGGCAACTCCTTTCCCGCACGCTTTTTCTTCCTCCATCTGTGAGGAAAGTACCTTGTCAATACCTCGCTCATAGTCTGAAAGGGGCGGCGGTGGAGGGTCATATAGGTTGTCAACGGTGCGATCTTTTACCTCAGTTGGTATAGTCTTCAGAAGTTCCTTTATGGGGTCAAGTCTTGCCTCCAGTCTTTCCTTTTTTTTCTGTTCAAAAAAGGCTGCAACCTTGCCTTGTGTGCTCAGTTGTAATTCCTCCATATTCATCTCGCCTGCTAACTTCTCAGGAGCCTTGACTTCCTTGGGTTTTTTTGCACGTTTCTTGACAGGGGACGCCGTGAACAGCTTCCGCTTTGTCAAATTACTAGTGGGCGCAGCAGTCGGCTGACGGGACGGCGCGGCGATGGACTCGCGGTGGGCTCCCAATCATCGGGGGAGGAGGGTGGACTTTGCTGTGGTGAATTTCTAACCGGAGGAGTCGGTGGCCTTGGCGCCGAGTCTGGAAACTTGATTAAATTCTTCTTCCATAGAACGATACCATGTTCGACTTCTCCCAGTGTCTTCTCTCCTTCAGCTCCGGGAATGTCAAGCTCTATTGAGTTCATTCCCGACATAATTTTCGTGACCCCGACACGAGCAAATCCAGCTGGAATCACACCAAAATGGAAGGTTGCTCCAGGTTGATGTGGTAAAGCATAGCCAGTCGCCACCGGAAAAGAAATGTTCTTCAACGGCGCATGTAACTCACAATTTGTCTTCTCCGTGATATCATCCACGGGTAGTGAGCCGCCGACGGTTCAGCAACTGGTTCATCAACTGCAGGAACTTGTAGCTGCGTGGAACCCACGCTGCTTTTCCGCTGAGATGGGCAGACATCGACCGCAGGATCTTGTACTCGCGGCTGAGATTCCCTGCTCTGGGTAATTAAGGCCAGTTGCTCCTTCACATCATGCATCTGGCGTTCTAATGCAGTAAACCTCTCCGCCTCCCTCTTCTTACTTCTGCAATGTTTTCTATAAGTTGCAGCGTCCTCCGGAAACCCTTCAAGAAAACCAACACCGCCTCCTCTGCCTCGACATCGTCCCCAGTGTTCTTTATTCCCGAGGGCGAGTGAAAGCTCGTCGTCCTCTCTATCGGGAACATATGTTCCCGCCTTGACTTGTGCTATTGCGTCTTTTAGTTTTTTGACGACTCTTGTAATTCTTTTCTTCCATTTTCCCCGTGCAACAATCAGCCCTGTGTCTGGGTCCAAAACTGCCCCATGCGCGAACAACCAGAACTTGGACCTGTCGGGCCAGTCATCTGTCTGTGGACGGATCCCTCTTTCACGCAGCTCGTTTTCATAGGCCTGCCACTTAGGCAAGGCAGTCTTGTAGCCACCTGAGCCCAAACGATGGTGATACTTCTTCTTAGCATTCAACTTGTTTTGGGTCGATCGGGCCACAAAGACGGCCGATTTCTTATACGCCACAAATTCAGCCCAGTCATCTTTTATCTTCACTAGATGTCCGGTGAAATTTGGAGGTTGTTTCGCATATTTTTGCCACAACTTTTTCTTCCAGTTGTTGAATTGCTGGGCCATCTTGCTAAGAGTCCGTTCCTTGACTTTATCCTTCCTATTCTGTGGGAGATCTGCCGGTAGGCTGAAAGAAGCCAACATCGAGTCCCAAAGGGTATCTTTAATTCTTTGGTCGAGATATTTTGCGCCAATGTTGGCTTTCTTCGGCTGATTCCATTCTGCAACGGTGATCGGGACCATGTCCCTAACAAGAACACCGCATTGAGCTACATATTTAGTGTAGATTCCTTCGGGTTTCTCCGGTTTGCCTTTTATACTAACTTCGTCGATCGACAACTTTGCACCATCCGGCAGCTTTACCCCTTGGTTCGGGCCTCGTTTAGGGATTGACTTAGATCCAGAGGGCTAAAAGAAAAATGTTTCGTTAATAAGTGCAATATAAATCTATTAATGCATCTAGCTAGTGATCAACAAGACTTAATATATACCTCGCCGGATTTTTCTACAGAGTTTTCTAACGGCACTTCTTCGTCGTCGTCGTCTCTTAAATTTTCTAACTCAAGTCCCTCACCGGAGTCGTTCAAACATTTCGAGCTAAAATCTTCGTCGTCTTCTTCGCTGGAATCTTCTCCATCGGAATTGGGTCCTGCAGCTATATCACATATAATTGCTTGCATCCGGTCTTCATTCTCCTCGTATCGGATGAAGGGGGCGTCGTCTTGGATGAAGGGGGCGTCGTCTCGGATGATGGGGCGTCGTCCTCCATAGCTCAATGCAACTGCAAATTTGTAATTCATAGCAAACAACTTTAAATTTCTTGTACACTAATAAAATAACTTTGCTACTAAAATAACAATATTGCAACTAAAATGACTTAGCAAAATTTTTAAACTTAGCAACATTTCAAAATTAGCAATATTTCAAACTTTACAATGTTATTTTTAGTAATGTTATTTTAAAACCTATCTAAATGACTTAGCAATATTTTCAAACTTAGCTAAATTTTCAAACTTTGGTACTAAAATTTTGTAACATAGCAATATTTCAAACTTAGGAATATTTCAAACTTAGCAACATTTTAAACTTAGGAATATTTGCTAAACTACACTAATTTGCTAAACTACACTAATAAACAATAATATAACACTAACTAAGCAATTTTACACTAATAAACTGCACTAATATAAACTAACTAATAAACAATAATATAACACTAACTAATAAACAATAATATAACAGTAACTAATAAACAATAATTTACACTAACTAATAAACACTAAAATGAAAGAAAAAAATGAAAGAAAACTACACTAATAACAGTAACTAAAATGAAAGAAAAAACAGTAACTAATACACTAATAATTTACACTAACTAATAAACAATAATTTACACTAACTAATAAACACAATAATTTACACTAACTAATAATTTACACTAACTAATAACTAATAAACTACACTAATAACAGTAACTAAAATGAAAGAAAAAAAAACAAACCTTGCGGGAGGCCGGCGGTGGTGTGGAGGCCGGTGGCGGTGGTGGAACTAGGCCGGCGATGGTGGGGAGGCCGGCCGGGGTGGGCGTGCTGCGGGAGGCCGGCGACGGCGCGGGGGAGGCCGGCCGGCGGGGTGGAGGCCGAGGCGGTGGTGGGAAGCCGGGCCGATGCGGGGCGACGGCGCGGGGGAGGCCGGCCGGCGAGGGGGAGGCCGGCGATGGTGCGGTGGTGACGGCTGGGCGCAGGCGGAGGGCGGAGGCGGGCCGCAGCAGGGGGTCGCCGGAGCAGGGGCAGGCGATGGCGGCGGTGAGGCGACGCCGAAGCAGGAGCAGAGGCCGGGGCAGGGACTTAGCGGTTTCGAGCAGAGCGAGCGTTGCGATGCACCTTTAACCGTTCAAAACCCCTTTAGCACCGGGGTCTTTAGTACCGGTTGCTATTAGCAACCGGTGCTAAAGGTCTGCTGGGCCGCGGCAAATTTTTGGGCGCGAAGCCCACCCCTTTAGTACCGGTTGTTATTACCAACCGGTACTAAAGGGCTTTTCATTTTTTTCCTCATTCTTTTTCTTTTTGATTACTTATGTTATCTGTTTTGCTTTATATCTATTTGGTTTCTATTTTTTTTCTCTAGTTTCTTTTTCTTTTATATCTATTTAATTTAATTGTCTATATTTGTAAAATGGTCGAATTTTTCAAAACTATCGAATTTAAATGCGTGTTTGATTGTTTAAATGCATGTTATATAATTTGAATTTCTAAAAAAGCTTTTAATATGAATTAAAAAAAATAGAATTTCTGTTTTCTCATTCTTTTCTTTTTGATTTTCTGTTTTATTACTTATGTTTTCTCTAGTTTCTTTTTCTCTAGTTTCTTTTTCTTTTATATCTATTTAATTTAATAGCCACCGTGTCTATTCGTTGAAAATGCATGTTATATAATTTGAATTTCTAAAAAAAGCTTTTAAATGCAATAATTAAAAAAATAGAATTTAAATGCAAGAATTCAAATTTGATTTTTTCTTCTGTCCCGCCAAATTCTTTCCCGCCCTTTCTTCCCGCCCTTTTTTCCCGCCCTTTTTTCCCGCCATCGTATCTCCCGCCTGTTTCTACCGCCAATTCTTCTCATCTCGGCCTATAAGAACCCCTTCTCACTGAGGTTGGTAAGCATTCTAGTCCACTCACTCGAACATGTCGAGCTTTCCTTCAGATGGTAGTTTCCCGGTAGGAATGTCGGCACTACTTTTGCAGTTTACGGTCGACTTCAAGGTAGACAATAAGAAGATCCCATTCCAAGATATTGTTAGTCATCCACCTTATCTCCGTGAGGTATCAGCGAAGCTAGTTAGGCATGGGTGGCCACGAAGGGATTCGAAGGAAATAGAAAAAGAACTTGTCAGGCTGTATGCTAGGTGGCAGAGGAAGAAACTAACATATAGGAGTGAAGCAGATATGTTGAGTGCTTTTCGTAAACCGATTTTATGGGTCGAGGAGAGCGAGGATGAAGATGATATCTTCATGCCGAGTGAATCGAGCAAGAAAGCTGCAGCAGCGGCGGCGGCGTCGAAGGGCAAGGGTGCGGCGTCGTCGAAGGACAAGGGTGTTGCGTCGTCGAAGGACAAGGGTGTTGCGGCTTCGAAGGGCAAGGGTGCGGGCGCGTAGATGACTTTTCTTTTTCTAATTTGCAGAGTACCATGTATCTTCAATTTATGTTGTGTTTTGTTGTCTGTGTAATTTATGGTGTCAATGTAATTTGCATGGCTTGTTTAATATGTGTCATACAAACATAAATATGAATATGTCTCACATACAAATAGATATCACTGACCTCTGGGTAGGACACGTGCCTGACACGAGTCATGACCGCGAAGCCCGCCTTTAGTCCCGGTTGGTAACACCAACTGGAAGTAAAGAAGCACACAGATCGTGTGTTTCTTTCAAACGCTTGTGAGCCGTTGGATCAGGGTGTGTTTCTTTTGAGGGCTTGTGAGCCGTTGGATTTTTAGAACTAGTCCCGGTTGGTAACACCAACCGGACTAAAGAATCACACGGATTGTGTGTTTCTTTCAAACGCTTGTGAGCCGTTGGATCAGGGGTGTGTTTCTTTTGAGGGCTTGTGAGCCGTTGGATTTTTAGAACTAGTCCCGGTTGGTAACACCAACCGGGACTAAAGAATCACACGGATCATGTGTTTCTTTCAAACGCTTGTGAGCCGTTGGATCAGGGGTGTGTTTCTTTTGAGGGCTTAGTGAGCCGTTGGATTTTTGGAACCGTACTGTGTTTCTTCGTGAGCCACATGACCCTATATATAGCCCTCCTCCCGGTCACTCACGGCACTCATTGTAGTTCACGGGTAGCAGAGAGCAAGATTTCTGAGAGGCAGGAGTTCCTAGAGCGGACGCTGAAGGTGAACCCTCCCCTCGGTCGGATCCAAGCAGCGGCAAGGGTATCTGATGATTAGCAACATCCACAACACTTGTTCGGACGGTTGCAGATCATCAGAGACGTCTTGCCGCTGTCTGGATCGAAGGCCGATTTGCCGTCTCACGACCACGCGATGATTTGCAGTATACAAAGCATTCGGATTCCCGTCATACAGCCCTACGGTGCATTTGATATGCAGTCACTCATGAGGCACCGTAGGGCTGTATGACGGGGAAACCGTGTGTTTTGGTCAGTTTTGCTTATATATAAGGAGGCTCCACACCGCCCTCCGTCCCCTCCCCAGGGTGCTGCCCTCTCCCTCCCCTACCTAGGTGTTTGATCAAATTTCCCACTCATTTTTTCATATCTCGGCGACAATGTCCGACCTGTTGGATGCGAGGGGCGATGTCCGGGACTGGGCTCCGCCGGGCTGGCACTGGGAGGTGGTATCTTCCGGGACGCGTCGCTTGGTGAGGAATCCGGGTGACATCGTCGACCCGGATCTTGTTTGGTGGAAGTCGCGTGGGCCACTCTCGTTCCAAAGGGAGCCGGCCCCCGAGGAGGTGGTACGTCGCCGTATCAGGGAGGAGGACGAGCACGTCAATCGCTATGTGTTTATGTTGGATACGCCAGCGGTGTATAACAGTGGATGGATGGTTCTTCAGAGGGATCCTTCTCACGTGAGTATTGCCCCTGTGATGGTTCCTGCTCTTTGGGTGCGCAGCGCTGGCCGCTCAGGACCCCGTGGCTTAGGACCCGGCAAAAGTTAGTGACATTATTCGTGATGTATTATGGTTAAATAAAAATGGACCCGAGCTATGACGGGGAAACCGTGTGCATTTGATAAAATTTAATACATTATTACACATCACCAACAACATCCCTATCTAGTGTTCACTTTTTTCTTCGTGTGTGTCCCTTTCTTCTGATTGCGCCGTAGCCATGGACAATCTTCATCATTTAACACGATGCTTGGGTCAGTTTTCACTTTGAAGGGCGGAATTTCATGAAACTTATTGTAATCTTCTGACATGTCTGTCTTGTCCTCCACTCCCACGATGTTTCTTTTCCTGAAAGAACTATGTGGCGCTTTGGCTGATCGTATGATGTATCCGCTTGCTTATCTTTTCTTTTTTTCGGTCTGGAAGACATGTCCTTCACATAGAAAACCTGAGCCACATCATTGGCTAGGACGAATGGCTCGGTGTGGTACCAAGATTGTTGAGATCCACTGTAGTCATTCCGTACCGCCGGTCTATCTCTACCCCGCTGACAGGTTGACCCATTTGCACTGAAACAAAGGGATCTTAAAAGAAGGTCCATAGTCAAGTTCCCATATCTGCTGTATGCAACCATAATATGTGTCCTTTGTCCCATCGTCGTTTGTTGCATCAAAGCGGACACCACTGTTTTGGTTACTGCTCTTTTTGTCTTGGGTTTCCGTGTAAAATGTATTCCCATTTATCTCGTACCCTTGGAAAGTCAATATAGTCGAAGATGGTGACTTGGCCAACAAGTATAGCTCTTGTCCAACAGTGTGTTATTAATGAGATGTGTACGCAACCAACTGCCGAAAGTTCCACGTGTTTCCTTTAATCCAGAAGTTAGTCTCTCCGGGTATTCGGAGCGTAAAATATCCATGTGTTTCACGATATACGGAGCCACCAATCTGGAATTTTGTAGAACTGTGTAGTGTGCTTGAGTGAAAGAATGCCCGTCCATACTTCTTGTTGCTTTCTTTCCTAGCGTGCCTTTTCCACGCAGTCTCCCCTCATGGCGCGATTGAGGAACACCGATCGGCTTAAGATCAGGAATAAAGTCAACACAAAACTCAATGACCTCCTCTGTTCCATAGCCCTTGGACATGCTTCCTTCTGGCCTAGCACGGTTATGAACGTATTTCTTTAAGACTCCCATGAACCTCTCAAAGGGGAACATGTTGTGTAGAAATACAGGACCGAGAATGGAAATCTCTTCGACTAGGTGAACTATGAGGTGCGTCATAATATTGAAGAAGGACGGTGGAAACACCAACTCGAAGCTGACAAGACATTGGACCACACCCGTCTGTAAACTTGGTAGAGTTGCTGGATCGATTACCTTCTGAGAAATTGCATTGAGGAATGCACATAGCTTCACAATGGGTACTCGAACGTTTTCCGGTAGAAGCCCCCTCAATGCAACCGGAAGTAATTGTGTCATAATCACGTGGCAGTCATGAGACTTCAGGTTTTGGAACTTTTTCTCTGCCATGTTTATTATTCCCTTTATATTCGACGAGTAGCCAGACGGGACCTTGATACTGCTCAGGACTTGAAAAAAGATCTCCTTCTCTTCTTTGGTAAGAGCGTAGCTGGCAGTACCTTGGTACTTCTCTGGATTCAGGTTGTCTCGTTCGTGCGTACTTTGCTGGTCCTGCCGTGCATCCGATGTATCTTTCGTCTTCCCATACACGCCTAAGAAGTTTAGCAGGTTCACGCAAAGATTTTTCGTCACGTGCATCACGTCGATGCAGAGCGAACCTCTAGGATTTTCCAATAGGGTAAATCCCAAAATATCGAGACTTCTTCCACATGGGTACGTGTCCAGCGTCTTTCGGAACATTTAGACTGCCAGGACCCTTTCCAAATATTACTTCCAAATCCTTGACCATGCCATATATAACATCACCATCAGGGCGTGTAGGCTTCGTTCGGTTATCTGCCTCACCTTTGAAATGCTTGCCTGCCTTTTTACGGGATGCCTGTTTGGAAGAAATCGACGATGACCAAGGTACACATTCTTGTTACCTAAATATATACTGTCAGTCTTATCTAAACAGTGCGTGCATGCATTGTATCCCTTGTTTGACTGTCCTGAAATGTTACTAAGAGCAGGCCAATCATTGATGGTTACAAACAGCAACGCTCGTAGGCCAAATTCCTCCTGTTTGTACTCATCCCACACACGTACGCCTTCGTCAGACCACAACTGTAAAAGTTCGTCAACTAATGGCCTCAGATACACATCAATGTCGTTGCCGGGTTGCTCGGGCCTTGGATAAGCACTGGCATCATAATATACTTTTGCTTCATGCACAACCAAGGAGGAAGGTTATAGATACATAGAGTCACGGGCCAGGTGCTATGACTGCTGCTCTGCTCCCCAAACGGATTCAAGCCATCTGTACTTAGACCAAACCTTAAGTTCCTTGCGTCAGCTGCAAAATCCTTGAACTCACTGTCGATGTTTCTCCACTGACCCATCAGCGGGGTGTCTCAGCATCTCGTCTTCCTTACGGTCTTCTTTGTGCCATCGCAACAACTTGGCATGCTCTTTGTTTCGGAACAAACGTTTCAACCGTGGTATTATAGGAGCATACCACATCACCTTCGCGGGAACCCTCTTCCTGGGGCTCGGCTCGCCCTCAACATCACCTGGGTCATCTCGCCCGATCTTATACCGCAATGCACCGCATATCGGGCATGCATTCAAATTCTCGTACTTCTCACCGCGGTAGAGGATGCAGTCATTGATGCATGCATGTATCTTCTCCACCTCTAATCCTAGAGGGCAGACAATCTTCTTTGCTTCGTATGTATTGTGCGGCAATTCATTATTCCTTGGAAGACTCTTCTTAAATATTTGTAGCAACTCCTGAAATGCCTTGTCAGATATTCCATTCTTTGCCTTCCACTGCAGCAATTCCAGGGTGGTACCCAGCTTTTTCTGGCCATCTTCACAATTTGGGTACAACAATTTTTTGTGATCCTCTAACATGCGCTCCAACTTCGACCACTCGTTTTCACTTCCGCACTTCATCTGTTCATCAAGAATGACCCGACGAAGATCATCATCATCGGACTGATCAACAATGACCTCGAGCTCAACTTCGTCTTCCCCCATTGTAGTATCACCGTGTTCAGAGAACACAGGATAGTTGTCATCATCCTCTTCTTCAGGGTCTTCCATTATAACCCCTCTTTCTCCATGCTTGGTCCAACAAAAATAATTGGGCATGAAGCCTTGTCGCAACAAGTGGGAGTGTATGGTTCTTACGCTCGGGTAATTCCTCGTATTCCGACATTCATCACATGGACAAATCATAAAACCATTCTTCAGCTTGTTTAACTTAACCACATCGAGAAAACGATGCATGCCATCAATGAACTCGGGACAGCGTCGATCACCGTACATCCATTCTCGGCTCATCTGCATTACATAAATACATCAAAAACCATTACACCAGCTAAATAATGAATAGAGATACGTGACCAAATTAATTAATACAAGTTCATCACATTAAAACCAAAGTAGAGTAGTGCCCAAATGTAATACATAGTTCTCACGAAACATACATCAATCGAAACTAACATACAACTATCTAAAGAATTTAAATCCAACAACAAATGCGATCAGAATCGCAACCAAGGTAACTATTGAACCAACAGCATAATGATACCAAGCCTCTTGACTAATGACATATTTTCTAATCTTTTTAAGCTTGACGCGCATTGCATCCATCTTCATCTCGTAGCAGCGACGACGTCGGCAAGCTCGACCCCGTGAGCATCAACGATGTCGGCAATCTTCAAGTCCAATACCATCTTCTCTTCCAGGCATTGGAGACGAAGATCTTCACTTATCTTCAATTTTGCTTTAAATCGTTGTTTTCTTTTTTAAAAACTCGACAATAGGGTCGGCTGGAATTTCCGGTTCAACTACCTCCTAAATAAAATATATCTATGTCAAGTTGGTCGGCATGATTGTTATAAACATGAAACAAAATAAATAGTTATAAAAATATACCACATCCGAATCATAGACCGGACGAGGGCCGACGGGGACGGATATCAAAACCATGACACTATACATATAAAAAAAACATAAGAAAATTATACAAGAAATAATTATGCATTTAAATCATATAACTAACATTTTTAAAATAAAAGATAAAAAAGAGGCTCACCGAGGTGGTGTCGGTGACGGAGCGGCGCGGGCGATCGACGGCGGTGAAGGGGACGGGACGACACTATATAAAACCACAAATTATACTTTAATTTGAGCTCAAAATGCATATAAAAAAATGAAATCCCTAACTTAGGCATTTCATCAAACACCTTGCAAGCACACAAAATCAAACTTGCTAAACTTGCACGAAAATGAGCTAAACTTGAAATGCCGGAAGAGAAGATGAAGTTGCTAACCCTTATATATGTAGGTGCCACCAATCTTGAAGTTGTTGGAGAAAAAATGGGTGAATTTGAGCTTGGGAGAGCAAAGAGAGAGGAAAAATGGAGTTGAGTTCGAGCTAAAAATGGAGCTGGCTCGGGTGGCAGAAGGTTTATAGCAGCGGCCACCCTTTAGTACCGGTTGAACAACCGGTACTAAAGGGTGGCCGCTGCTATCACAGCAGCACAACCGGTGCTAATGCCCCCTTTAGTACCGGTTTTAGCTCCACCGGTACTAAAGGGGGCGCACCGTTGCCCCCTTTTCTACTACTGACTCTTCTCTCAAAACATTGAGTAGACGGGAGCTGGGAGGCTGATGGACTCCAATGGGATCGTGGGCACCCTTTGTTGCAAATGCAATGGCATAACAAACAAATCATTCATTTACAAGTTAGAATTCTAGACATATTTCACTCACATATTGTATTGTTTATTGGAGACATTGTCTATGAAATGTGTAAGAATGTCATTTTTCTATGAAATGTCTGCATTATGATTTGTAAACGAAGTCTGTTGTCCATATAATGTTTGTGCTTTTGTTATCAAATATTTGAATGTGTTATGAAATATGTATTTGGCCGTAAAAGAAAGCTATGCTCGTCAACAACAAAAAATACACATAGCAACGGTGAAACCCAAATTTGTTGCCGATGCAGTTCGCCGCAAACAAACATATTCCAGACCAAAATCCCCACATATACAATTCAACTGTCCTTATAGGAAAATGGTAAGCAAGATGACACCAAATGCAACAAACACTGAAACACCTAGCGGAACACACGCTTAAAAACCTTGTTGACGGTTGGAAGCGAGTAATATGAAGATAGGTTAGAACCCGAAGGGGCTGGAGGAGCTGCGTAGTAGGGACCAGGACTTGGAGGTGGAGCCCACTGACCATAGCCGTGTGGCTGCTGGTAGTAGCCCGGCGCCGGCGGTGCACTAGATTGGTGCTGCAGCCATGGCGCCGGCGACGGCGGCGCCGCCCAGCCACCATGGGCGCTGGAGGCACCTCCTTGCCCTTGATGATAGTAGGAGGCGTGGTCAACGTGTACATGAGTTTGAGCCGGGGCTGGGGCTGCTGTCGACGGGTTCGTCGTGGTGGTGGTGGCCTGAGCTCCACGGGCCTGGGTGATGAGGGTGAGGTCCATGATGCAGTTGTTGATCCGCTTGTCCACGGCGTCAAGCTCCGCGCCCTTGCTGCGGCTGTATTTCGTGAAGACGCCGCCGGACTGGCAGGACTTGATGAGCACCAGCGCCTCGTCGGCGGCGTCCTTGAGCCGCTCCAGCACGCGCGTCGTCGCGGGTTCCTTCCTCGCCGTGTGCGACAGGCTCGACAGGATCTCGCCCAGGTTCTTGGCGCGCTCCGCCAGCTCCAGGCACTTGTGCTTGTTCTGGCTCGCCGTCGACGCCGCGCTCCCGATCAGCTGCACCACCGTCAGGATCGCGCCCACCACGCTCAGGGGATCCATCTCCACCTTCCTCCTCGCCACCCAGAGTAGCACGATGAGGACGAAGGCAAGATTGTACCGGCCGGGCTGCTTCTGATCGAGCTGTGACGACTGCTTGCTTGTGTATATGGTCGGTCGTCTCTTTTCTTCCCAGAGCAAGTCAACTGCCAGCCCACAAATCACATCCAAGAATCCAAAGCATTACCAATTCATGGGCTCCTTTCACCACAAATAATCATGTCAACAGACGACTAAATCAATACATTGCCATTTGCCAACACAATTTGTCCCTTCGTCATATACTGATAGACACATCCTCGCAACCAAAATCAATAATGACACAACATTGTACTACCACGAACTAAATAATGATAGACGATGCGCAATGTTAATATAGGCGACACTAGAGCCAACTTGAGCCAACTTGCACGTTAGTTTACTGATGATCATGCCAACCTGCATTTGAGCCAACTTGCACGTAGAATATCTCATATTTTGTCATTTTCTTTCCATTTGCCATAGCTGACTACCATTTGCGTGGAGGTGCATTACACAGTTGATTGCACAAATCAATACTACCACCAGCGCAATGAATAAGGTGTTGACTAAAATTATACTCCCGCATATCGGCTGGAATGTAGGGAGTACTATGTTGCATTTAGATTTACTTAATAATTTACATTGCGAGGCTTCGGACACTACTCGGTCTGGTAAGTAGTGTACGATACGAGGATGGGGAACCCCTATATACAAGGTAAGGTAGCTCGTAAGCTTGGTTCGGCGTAGACAATCCAAGCACATATGCGTTAAATAAAATAGGAATACGTTCACCCACATCGAGAGCTATATCTAATCCTAAACATATTCTTCTCCTTAATGAAATGAAAATGGCAATGTCAACTTGAGGACAAGAACATGTTTGCCCACTGCCGAGAAGGCGAGACATGGTCTTCTCTAAGACGATCCATAAATATGTACCAAGAGTGTGTATATATAGACACGGATTGATTAATTTTTTAGCAAAACTATATGAGCAATGCTTTTGACAAGGTAGTAGCAATGGTGGTTTACATTATAAAAAACTGATCTAATTAGTATTTTAAGAAATACTAATAATACTAAATTTACTCCATTGTTCTCCTCACCATAAGAAATTTCAGGACCTTCATTATAAAATTATCATGAATCTAACAATATTGTACACTTATATTTTTGTGTGTATCTTCATCCAAATTGACTTGGTTATGTGTATGGTTGACTTGGTTATGGGTATGTGCTATGTATTTCTCTAATCCGTAGTACAAGTGGTTATAAGCTTTGTCATAGTGAATGATTCTCCAGAATGATAACATTGGATGGGGTTAAATTGCAGTTTTTCTTCTTTTGTCTTGGCTATTATGTATGAACTAGTAAATAAATTTGGTGCACCCAACGGCAATAGCATCTACTTGGATGTTTTTTATCTAGAAGAACAAACCAAAGACGCACCGAATGAACCAATAATCCGACATGCATAAGTGAAAACTGTGATACATAGGTAATCTCGGGGACCTAAGATCCAGACATCATATCAGCAGCTTTGAGCTCTACGCAAGTAAGTAACGCCATCAGTTCATCCACAGATCATAACCCACTGCTCCACCCTCATATATATAATAAGAAATGCAAAACTTCGCAGCAACTGTCGTGTCTCGATGCACGGACACCGGGAGTAGAGGATACCCCCTTTTAGGTTCGGCACGGGGCGCGAAGGAGGCTGAGAATCGTCTTCGTGGGCGGAGTCGGGATAAAGCTCTCCTCTCCACGATCAAGGCATGCAACCAAAGGGACACAAGGAGCTACCCAGGTTCAGGCCGCCCGGAGGCTAAAAGCCCTACTCCTGCATGTCTGGATTGATGGGTTCTTCATAGTGTGCCTTACAATGGAGTCCTTCGGGCGGGGTACCCGGAAGGGTTTTGGCTGGAGGTAGAAGAAGGACAGATCCTGACCCGGAGGAGATCACCTTCCTCTCTACCTTGGCAGCCCTAGTCTAGTCTTGCTCTGGTTCAGCTTGTCTTCCGTCCCCCCTCCTCACCGTGCCTTGGTCCTCCTTTTATAGGCCAAGGGGTTGCCACAGGGCACGTGAGGGCATGAGGGGCCTTCGGGGTGAACGACCCTCCCGGCTGGTTTAGGGGGAGACGTGGCCTCTCCTCAGCCTAGCGTCTCCTTTGGGTTAGGTGGGAGCGTCCGCCTTGGTGGTGAACAGTGGCTGACACAGCCACGGGCTATGCTCCCTGCCCGCGCCACCTTCGCCTTGCTTCCCAAGTCTTCTGTGGTCTTCCATCATGAGGTGGAGTGCTTATCCACAGCGGTGCGATGATGTACCCGAGAGGGAGCCCAGCCTCCTACCGGGGACTCGGACCCTCGGGGTCTTCCGCGCCTTCTATCTTGATTCGGGGACCCGGCAGGCCCCCAGGACCGGAGCCCTTTGTCGGTGTAGGTCTTGCTTGGCCTTCGCGGGGTCGAAAGGTGAACCCGCAAGCTTGACTTGGTTCTTTGCCTTGTCCATCTTCGTCTTGGGCCCACAGGGAGTGGACCCACTTTGGCAGCACTAGGGGAACCCCATGTTCCACTGCTGCGACAGTAGCCCCCGGGCATGGTCCCGGCGGCTCTTGCTCCAGCTGCCGGGGCCATGGCCTAAAGATAGGTCAAAGTGGGTCCCGGGCAACTGGTCTCCTTGGTTTGCTTCTGCCGGGAACTCGCCAGGGCGAGGTAGAGACGAGCCCCCGGGTCCTCTTGACCGAGTCGCGACGGACGTTGCGATTCGTGCGGGCCTCGTTCTTATCTTGGAATCCAACGGTCGGCACGCGCAGGAAGCGGCACGCCCCCTCGATCCCCACGTCCGTCGGAGTAATGGGGCCGCGACGCGACGTGAGGAGTACCTTATAAGCCACGCCTGGCTTCCACTGTAGCCGTTACTTCTCCAGATTCGCCGAAATCCCCAAATCGCCGCGCGAAAGACTCCTCTTTCTTGACCTCGCCGAGCGCCGCCCCCGTCTCGACCGTCACAATCCGCCGCCACTCCTTGATCTTGCCCCCAATCCATGCCGCCAAAGCGAGATAGGATAGGAGTGAGGAAGATGTCGCAATCTGCCGCTGAGAAGATGGCGATGGAAGCTTCCCTGGCCGAGGCGCCGCCTTCGATGAGGGTGACTCAGGCCCTCTTCTCCCCCAGCGAATATGCATCGGAGGAGGCCGCTCAACGCCTCCGCCAATCCTTGGCCGCGAGCTTCCGCGGCGCGGAGAGCGTGGTGGTGCATCCTGGGAGCGGGCCTCATCAGGAAGGCAAGGTGATTACTTTCCACGACTTCTCCGTCGTTGGCCTGCTCCCTCCATTCTCCGAGTTCTTCGCGGCGATCTTGGAGGCCTACGGGTTGCACATGCTGCACTTGCATCCAAATGCGGTGATGATGCTTGCCACCTTCGCCTACGCCTGCGAGGCATTTGTGGGCGTCATGCCCTCGGTGGCCTTGTTCCGCCACTATTTTGTCCCACGCTTGGGGAAGCCCAGGTGGATTGCTGGCGGCGTCTCTTTCTGCCTCCGGAGCGATATCGCGCATCAGTACCCGGAGACATTCACCAAGGCCTCGGTTGAAGAATGGAGGCACAACTGGTATTTTGTCGACGCTGATGACACCAATCCACATCTGACGACTCCATTTTATCCTGCGGAGCGATTGGCGCACTCCAAAGAGAGAAGTTCTCAAGGAGAAGTCCTGGCTCCGGCAATTAGCAGGTTGGCTGCACTCCGAGCAAGGGGAGTGATGGGCGCCATGATCCTGGCAGACTTTCTTCGCAGGGGAATCGCCCCTTTGCAGTTCCGGAGCCGCCCGCTCTGGGAAATCAATCAGGTGGGTAGCAGCCTTCCACGGTCCAGATTTCATTTGACAGAGACGACCTGGGCGCTGACCATGGGCTACGTGCTGCCATGGGTGCCCTTTGAATTCCAGGGCGAGGTCTTGCCGCTGTTCGAAGATCCAGCCGCAGACAGAATCCGGTCTTCAATGCCGGTATGCAACGAGTACGGGGTGGCGGGTACCTCCAAGATTGAGCCCCCGCCAGCACCCAGACCACGTAGACTTCGAGAAGAGGGGCCAAGGGGACACAGCTTTGCCCACGGAGATGTTTCCCCTGAAGAACTTGGGTCTTCAGATGATGAGGGCGGCGAAGCAGTTCCTCCGGGAGCACCTTGCCGACGTGGAGCCCCGGGGCCCCTTCCGGGGCGGCGACGAACCTGTCGGGAACCGGGCCGTTGGAGCAGCCAGCTCTGCCGGGCTCGCCGTCGGTGCAGGAGTCCGACCAGGAGACAGAGGCCATCCCCCCTCCCCTTGCAGACGTAGACGTCGAGGAGGAGAGCCTGTCCTTGCCTGGCCTCTTTGACGACTTGGCGAAGAAGAGGTGGAGCTTCGCCGGATCAAAGAGAACTCGCCGGTAAGCCTTGCTGGCAGTTGGCCTTGATCATGAAGTCGCTTCCTTTCAGCATCATCCTGACTTCTCCGCCCTTGTTCTATGGCACAGGAGCCCGACGCCGAAGTGACGAGCTCCACCGATACCTCCGGCGGGGACGTCTCCGAGCCCCCGAGACCCCAGCCCGCTCCTCGGGCAGCTGAGGTGGCTCCAGTTGCCGAAGCCGAAGCAGCGCGCGTGGAAGCCCCCGGGGAAAAGCGCGACGTGGATCCCCAGGCGACTTCGGAGCCGCGCAGACTTGAAGCCGGCGGGTTCCTTTCCAGGGGCCCGGCCCCCGAGAATGCCGAAGCCCGCCTTGAACCCGGGAGAGGTGAGGGAGGCCCCGGGTTCTCCAAGACATTCTCCAGCGTCTCGGAGTTTCTGTCCTTTGCCCGCACCGAACTGGCGCGGTTGGTGCCCCCGTCCTCCGGTGACGGGGAGCACTCGCATGCTGTCAACTGGTAGCTTGCCACGGTGAGGAGGCTCTTAGCGCCAGGGAGCTGAAGCTGGCAGCAGATGAAGAGTTGCTCTACGCCCGGGAACGGCGGATAGCCGGCCGCGAGAGAGAGCTGGAGCTGGGGAAGGCCTAGCTGGAAGACGAAGAACGCCGCTACCTCGGCACCATTGAGGAGCTCCAGACCAGAGTGGTGGAGGACGAGGCTCGTCTTGAGCAGAGCTTGGAGAACGTGGCTTGCTGGGCTCGCACCGAGGTCGAGAATGACCTCCGATCCAAAAGCGAAGCCGTCTCATTGCTGAGCAGGCAAGTCTTCAAACTCCAGAGCGAACTCGAGAGCGAGAGGAAGAAGCGCGAACAGGCCACCAAGGATTTTGACAGGGCTAGGGGCGAGAGAGACAGCTTATCCGCCCAGGTTGGGCCAATGACTGCCACGGTTGAGGCGCAAAAGCAAGCTCTCAATGCAGCTGCGCAGTTCAAGAAAGACGCCACGGCCGGCCGCTTTGCCATGGAGAAGAAAATCCGGGAACTGGGCGATGCGGTCGACTTCTGGAAGGACAAGGACAAGCGCATGGCTGTCATCCGCAGGAAAGAAACCAAGGAGCTGGAGGACGGGCGGAAGGCAATGGAAGCGTCCAAGTCTCAGGCCCAGATTGCCTGGCATCAGCACGAGCAGGTGTCCAACCAGCTGAAGACAGTGCAGGCCGAACTGGCAGCGGCGAAAGATGCACTGGAGAAGGAGCAGCAGCGGTTCACGTTCCATCGCCGCGAGGACTCCAACATCTTGCTCAAGATGAACCACGGGTCCTTGGACATTGTGAAGGAGTTCAAGAACTTGGGGGTGCCTTCTCCGCCTGCTCTCATGAAGGATCATTCTACCTCCTTCATTCTCTACCCCGGGTTCTTGCAGTGCGTGGCCTCGCTCATCAGGGGCATCAAGGAGCAGGCTAGCAGAGCTACCCGCCTGGCCGGAGAGCAGGCAGCGAGACAGGTGACGACCCGGTTCGTCACGGCGCTTCATCAGCGACATCCGCAGCTTTCTCTTCTGTCCGAGCTGGAGGCGTCTGATCTCGAGGCACCGCTTCCTCCAGATGTATCCCGCCAGGTGGAGGAGATTTTGGAGCGCCTTTCCCGCGAGGATGACCCGTGAACCTGTAAGGTCCTGAAAAGGACAATACCAAGGGCCGTGAACCATGCTTTTGTACGGATGTTGCCATCTGGCATATGAACTCATGCTTTCGAATGTAAATAACTTCTTCCCAAGATACATAAGTTTTATTATGCTCGTGGGGGCTTAACGCTCTCGGGAAGGGTCCAAAGGTTTGAGCGCTAACCAGCCGTGGGCACTCAGACTGTTCTGAGATGCGAGCACAGGGCGCAACCCCCCAAAGGACCCACCGTTTCCTGACCGCACGGACCTCAGCCCACGACTCCACTGCCCGAGGGAAACTGACAGTGTCATCGCGAAGGCGCTGCCCCAGGATCACGCCCGCCTTCGCCTTAGCCAAAGCACATAAAACAGATGTACCCGAGAACAAGCCCGTGCAAGCACGTTTATACTTAGCTCGCATTATGGTTCCTTCAGGCTACCTCGGTAATAGTTTGGTCGCGCTGCCGCCAAGGCGGGTCTTCTATGCCGTATTTCAGACATAATTCTACCTTGCCCAGCAATTCTTGGCGGGGACAAGGTTTCCATCCGAGATAGCCTCCCATGCCGACTAAGGGCATAACTGGCTGGCTTGCGCCGGTCCGGAGACCATCGTGTTGCTTGCTTGAGGTACCCGGGGACCACCCAAACGGTGACCCGGCGACTTGCTGGCGTATGAGGAACGCCGGTCCGGATACCCTGCTGCTGTTTTAGCTTATTGAACCCGGATGTTCTTTGTTTGGCGACCCGACAATCTTACTGGCTCGTGCCGGTCCGGAGACTCTGAAGCCATTTTACCCGCGAGACCCTGATGCTAGCCACTTGGCAATCCAGTATTTCTGAGGGGGTCCGCTTGGCCCTGGCTGTATTGTGACGATGTGACCCGGGAGATCCCACTCTCCTCCGGTCAAATCTCCGCAGACAAAGGTTTGATCCCAGCTGGTCGCAGTTAGTCCTTGACTGCTTTGTGCCTGTCGAGGCGCTGGTGGCGGACGAGGCTCTGGGGGCCCTTCGGTCTGAGTGGAGGCATTGGCGAAAGTCCGAAAAGATCTTCCAGTCTGAAGGACCCCCGCAGCAGCACTTCCCTTGGCCTTCTTGGACCTCATGCTGAGGGGACAATCTCGGCTGATATGCCCTGGTTCTCCACACGTGTAGCAATCCCCATTCTTCTGGCGTATCTGGATGTCGTTGAACTGCCGGCAATCTTCAAGGCTGTGCCTGTCGGATCTGTGATACACGCACCACACTCCAGGCTTTCCGTTCTTGCCAGGAGGAATGTGTATTTCTTGCGGAATGTAAGCGAGAGAATCTTCTTGCCGAGGCTCGCTTTTTGAGTCTTGGTCGAGGCTTTCTTCCTCCGGAAGCGGCAATGTTGCCGGTGCGTCAGAACAGAATTCCTCTTTCAATCCATGCGTCCATGGAGAAGAAGGATCATCAATGTTCGTGGCACTTTCCTCAGGTCTTCCCTTGCTGACCAAAGAGCTGACATAAGCGGCGGGGGGAACGAAATGGACTCCAAAGGAGCGATTTTCTGCGGCAGGTGCTTGTGAGGACTCATCAAGGACGAAACCGAGGCCAGGGTACCGCAGGAACTCCAGAGCTGCCTTTCCCTTCCTTTTCCAAGTCATCTTGATCGGGAACTCTGCCTGGGTGTAGCTGACGCAGCGCAGATCTCGTTTTAACCGGAGAGCTTGGCGCAGATCTTGAGCCTGACGAAGAACTTGTCGATGAGCTTGTTTCTGAAGAAGAGGAGCCTGACGTAGACTCCGAGGTTGTCGACGATGAACTTATCGTCGCGGCAGATGTAGACGAATCCAGCGCTTGCGCCCCCTACCTGGCGCGCCAGATGTCGTGTCTCGATGCACGGACACCGGGAGTAGAGGATACCCCTTTTAGGTTCGGCACGGGGCGCGAAGGAGGCTGAGAATCGTCTTCGTGGGCGGAGTCGGGATCAAGCTCTCCTCTCCACGATCAAGGCATGCAACCAAAGGGACACAAGGAGCTACCCAGGTTCAGGCCGCCCGGAGTCTAAAAGCCCTACTCCTGCATGTCTGGATTGATGGGTTCTTCATAGTGTGGCTTACAATGGAGTCCTTCGGGCGGGGTACCTGGAAGGGTTTTGGCTGGAGGTAGAAGAAGGACAGATCCTGACCCGGAGGAGATCACCTTCCTCTCTACCTTGGCAGCCCTAGTCTAGTCTTGCTCTGGTTCAGCTTGTCTTCCGTCCCCCCTCCTCACCGTGCCTTGGTCCTCCTTTTATAGGCCAAGGGGTTGCCACAGGGCACGTGAGGGGCATGAGGGGCCTTCGGGGTGAAGGACCCTCCCGGCTGGTTTAGGGGGAGACGTGGCCTCTCCTCAGCCTAGCGTCTCCTTTGGGTTAGGTGGGAGCGTCCGCCGTGGTGGTGAACAGTGGCTGACACAGCCACGGGCTATGCTCCCTGCCCGCGCCACCTTCGCCTTGCTTCCCAAGTCTTCTGAGGTCTTCCATCATGAGGTGGAGTGCTTATCCACAGCGGTGCGATGATGTACCCGAGAGGGAGCCCAGCCTCCTGCCGGGGACTCGGACCCTCGGGGTCTTCCGCGCCTTCTATCTTGATTCGGGGACCCGGCAGGCTCCCAGGACCGGAGCCCTTTGTCGGTGTAGGTCTTGCTTGGCCTTCGCGGGGTCGAAAGGTGAACCCGCAAGATTGACTTGGTTCTTTGCCTTGTCCATCTTCGTCTTGGGCCCACAGGGAGTGGACCCACTTTGGCAGCACTAGGGGAACCCCATGTTCCACTGCTGCGACAGCAACCATTTCAAGCATGTAACTACGGTCTTTGTAACTTGTAGACCACCGCACCGAGGTTGTAGAGGCAGCATGGAGCAATAGCAAACCAGCTCAAGAAAGCCATGGCGGTGGCAGACATATAGCTTGGCAATGATTCCCAGAGCAAAACTCCACATCATTGTTGATGAAAACGGTGATGCCCGCCGACGCGCATGCAGAGCTGAAGGTCAGCGTTCCTGTGATCTGCAGAGGACACCATATATCAGGGTTAATCTAGGTTGGTTGTTTCAACTCGGGGAAAGAGGAATGCAACATGATCGTCAGATACAGTATTTATAACATTTTAATCTTGGAGTCTACAGGGAACGGCAGATTGGCTGTTTGATCATCAAGGTGTGTCTGAGAAAACATGACTCACCCAGTCTCCGACGCCAAGTATGGCGGCAGCTCGGGCACTTCGGAAGGATCGGCCGACGAGAAGCGCGTAGACATACAGGATGGACAGAGCGAGGCTCCACAGGCATTGCAGAGCTGATGCTGATACGAGGTAGCTGGTAAAAAAGGACAGTAAGTTCAACTACACAAAGAAATTGATAAAAAAAAGGAAGGATCCACAATTCCACATACAGGTATCCTGAAGAGCAATAAATTCAAAATGCAAACGCTATCTAATTGTATCAGAAAAATAAGATACACTAGCTAACAACCTCTGTTTGATACTCCTTCTGCTCCTGTCCTAAACCGTAATAAAGTGCCACCTGATAAATCATGGCGCTGACCACCTGAGGGCTGGGTTAAATTATCTAATGATGGATCTAGGCAGATTATTTTTTCAGTGTGACGGTATCTATCTTCATGCGGTGAAGCTTTGGAGACGGGGCTGTTTGTTTAGCCAACTGTTTGATCTCAGAGATAATGTGCATAAAGGGAGAGCGATCTTGCGTCGTGCTGCTAACTGCCGCTCGCAATTGCAGACAATCAGTTTCGACCAGGACCGATAGTTGGCTTTGGCCAAGAGCTAGATCGAGACCTTCCGAGAAGCAAGGTCGTGTTTGCACCTTTGTAAAAGTAGATCGTAGGCAGCCAAGCAGGTAAGGGCAAGTCATCCGGTTGGAAAAAAAGGTAAGGGCAAGTCATTGCCTTGCAAACTTTGCAAGGGCAGAGCAACAAACTCATGTATGGTTCGGTTCAGGTCCTGTGTGTCTTCTCCAGGAGATTGAGCTCGAGCTGAATGTTACCCCAACAGCCCAACTGCTTAATAAAGATCTAGTTTTACCCACAAAAAAATAAAAGACTCAAGCTGAACATTGCTTGTTCAGAAGTTTTCCTCAAAGACAACACACGAGTGTCCGTCGCAATCACAAACAGAGTGTTAACCAAGCTAATCAAGACACAAGAACGAAATGCTTTTGGTTGAATCCAGACTCCCGATTTTCAACAGAAACGGTCATGATCAGCAGACAAGAGTCAAGCTAAACGTTCTTGTATCATTCCAAACGAGACAGCTGAGATGCCAAACTAATCCAGAAGAAACCAATAATAATAGTTTATACTGGGGAAACTAATTCCGCATAACTCTTACGGAGAGACTGTAAAATTTCAGGGATTTCACTGCGTGGTGGCTTATGTACGTATGTAAAATTTCAGGACCTTCATTATAATTATATCATGAATCTAACAATATTGTACACTTATATTTTTGTGTGTATCTTCATCCAAATTGACTTGGTTATGGGTATGTGCTATGTATTTCTCTAATCCGTAGTACAGGTGGTTATAGGCTTTGTCATAGTGAATGATTCTCCAGAATGATAACATTTGATGGGGTTAAGTTGCAGTTTTTCTTCTTTCGTCTTGGCTATTATGCATGAAATAGTAAATAAATTTAGTGTACCCCACAGACAATGGCATCTACTTGAATTTTTAATCTAGAAGAATAAACCAAAGACACACCGAATTAACCAATAATCTGACATGCATATGTGACAACTGTGATACATAGGTAATCTCGGGGACCTAAGATCCAAACATCCATGATAAAGATATTACATCATATCAGCAGCTTTGAGCTCTACACAAGTAAGTAACCATCAGTTCATCAACAGACCATGAACCACCACTCCACCCTTCATATATATAATAAGAAATGCAGAGCTTCGCAGCAACCATTTTAAACATGAAGCTACGGTCTTTGTAACTTGTAGACCACCGCACCAAGGTTGTAGAGGCAGCATGGAGCAATAGCAAACCAGCTCAAGAAAGCCATGGCGGTGGCAGACATATAGCTTGGGCAGTGATTTCCAGAGCAAAACTCCACATCATTGTTGATGAAAACGGTGATGCCCGCCGACGCGCACGCAGCGCTGAAGGTCAGCGATCCTGTGATCTGCAGAGGACACCATATATCAGGGTTAATTTAGGTGGGTTGTTTCAATTCGGGGAAAGAGGAATGCAACATGATCGTCAGATACAGTATTTATAAGATTTTAATCTTGGAGTCCACAGGGAACGGCAGATTGGCTGTTTGATCATCAAGGTGTTTCTGAAAAACAGGACTCACCCAGTCTCCGACGCCAAGTATGGCGGCAGCTCGGGCACTTCGGAAGGATCGGCCGACGAGAAGCGCGTAGAGATACAGGATGGACAGAGCGAGGCTCCACAGGCATTGTAGAGCTGATGCTGATACGAGGTAGCTGGTAAAAAAGAAGAACAGTAAGTTCAACTACACAAAGAAATCGATAAAAAATAGTAAGATACCACAATTCCACATACAGGTAGCCTGAAGAACAATAAATTCAAACTGCAAACGCTATCTAATTGTATCAGAAAAAAAAGATACACTAGCAAACAACCTTTGTTTGATACTCCTTCTGCTCCTGTCCTAATTCCTAAACCCATGTATGTTTCGGTTCAGGTCATGTGTGTCTTCTCCAGGAGATTGAGCTCGAGCTTAATGTAGACTCAGCTTCTTAATATAAAGATCTAGTTTTACCCGCAAAAAAAAAGACTCAAGCTGAACATTGCTTGTTCAGAAGTTTTCCTCAAAGACAACACATGTATGCATACGAGTGTCCGTCGCAATCACAAACAGTGTTAACCAAGCTAATCAACGACACATGAACGAAATGCTTTTGGTTGAATCCAGACTCCCGATTTTCAACAGAAACGGTCATGATCAGCAGACAAGAGTCAAGCTAAACGTTCTTGTATCATTTCAAACGAGACAGCTGAGATGCCAAACTAATCCAGAAGAAACCAATAATAATAGTTTATACTGGGAAAACTAATTCCGCATGACTCTTACGGAGAGACTGTAAAATTTCAGGGATTTCACTGCGTGGTGGCTTATGTACGTATGTAAAATTTCATTGACTTGGGATGGATGGAGAGAGATGGTGGCCTTATTAAAATTTCATCGACTCTGTAAAACTGGGTACTCTGTTTGCAAAAGAAAAGAAAAAAAGGCTGCCGGGACTGCAGCGCCGAGGACTGTCTGAAACCCAAGTGGATGAAAAACTGACCGGAAGGCGGTGACGGAGGCGAAGTCGCGGGCGGAGGCCATGGCGGCGAGCGCGGCGGCAGCGAGGAGGGCCTGCGCAAGGCGGAGCCCGAGACGCGCCCGCGGGCTGTGGCCCCTCATCAGCACCCCAGGCGGCGCATTCACCGCGTTCGCCTGCCCCTCCGCCTGTCCCTGCGCCGGCGCCGCCGCAGGAGCGGGAGCGGGAGCTGGGGCCGGCGCTGCAGCTTCCACCGGATCCGGAGCCGGAGCCGGGTCCGGGTCCGGGTGCACCAGCGGATGGCTCACCGGCCGCATCATCGCTCCCCCACTCCTTTTCCGTCCGTCCGTCCGGCCGCTCCTTCCTCCTCGACCCACCCAACTCCTTGCGCCCGAGGTTTCGAGAGCTGGTGCCACGCGGTTGAGGGTTTTGGAAGAGGAATTTATGGGAGGAGAGGAGGAATGCTGCGGGAGGGAGCTAGCTAGCAGAAGCACGAGGTCGAGGGCCCGCCATTGCACACACTCACAGTCTCAGTCTCTGCTTTTCTTTCCGTTTTCGGCAAAACCGCGTCGGGGCAGCGTGGACGCCCTCCCGACAAACTCACTCCGTATGTTGCGAGGGAATTTCCTCCATGTTGTACATCATTCACACTTGTACCACTACTTTTGTTGCTATGAGTATTTACTTTGCTCAAATTAACTCATTTTTTTATTGTTTATGTGCCACTTCTCAGAAATTTCCTCCTCCACCTTTACATATTTTCGTGAAAAATATACTTGGTATAGACTAAAACTCGTAGTCACGTGGTAGTCTTTTGCCTTCGGTCCCTTATCGTCCTCTTCTTTGGTCAAGGCGTCGCGGCAAACTTCGCATGTGGTGCTCGAGCATCTTCTTCTTCTTCTTTGCCCGAGACGCCTCGGTACTCGTCGAAGCATATTGCTTTGTCGTGTCAAACAACTGCCTTATGTACCTTCATCGTCGGTGCCAACGTTGTGGTGACCATCTTGGTGTGTGGTGATTGAGCTTCTTCTTCCATCGCATCCTCCATGCTTGCTTGCTATTGAAACACGTCTTCTTCATTTTTCTCCCCGGTCCCTATACGGATGTCTTGGTAGGCACTCAAGGTTCGTATGGACAGATTCTAAAACACCTACTTCTGTGATTCTTTGAGTTCTGGTCCCGGTGCTCTCTTTCTTCGGCAATGGTTCAATCACCGGCGACGAGCGGTGTTCCTTACATGAGGAGAGGATTCATCGATGCCCGGATCTTGGTTTGACGTGTGAGTACACAGTTTGAGTACACGTGCATATATGCTACCATGACTCTCCATAATGAATGAATTGAGACCACGCATAGTGCCATGACATATATATTTTCCAGAAAAATGTAGATATGCTAATATAGTACATCCAACAAAAGCATGCTCCTTGTAAGAGCATTGCATTATTGTATATTGGCTGTACATTTAATCTTGTAGCGACTAATCGATCAAAGGCTTTGAAAAGGCACTAAAAATCTCGTTTTAAAATTATTAAGCTGTTACAAAAGGATCAAAATACGAAGGTAATTGCTTATTGGACAGATCAAACGCCCAAATAAGGAAAGAGCATCTAAAGGTCGAGACGTGTTGCTGCCTTGTTGGAGATGCAGCTAACATTGCCGCGTCGCAGCCACTGTAGCCTACGTGGCGCACCTCTTCTTCCTCTACGGCTCTAACCTCTAACACATCACGTCCACCTGGACATGCCGTCGACAGCCACAGCGCCGGCCACGTTCCGCCGGCGCCGGCGAGCCAAATCAATCTCCACCTGATCACCAACAGCCAGCGGCGTCTTCCACTGCCACCAACCCCCTGTCGCACCGCACCAGCGAACGGACGAAGCCGCCCAGGCCGTCGTGCCCAAATCCGGCCGAGCGAGCGGCCAAACCTCGGCCGAAAAACTAGAGCATCGGTAACGCCGCGGCCAGTGTATCCTCCCTGGCCGAATCACCGCGTGCCGTGCGCATTTTTTCTCGTGCACAATGGCTTGCTCGCCGGGTCTGCCCGCCAGGCGTTTGACGAAATGCCGAACACGGATGCACCTCATCAAGTAAACATGCAGACAGACAGTGCTTCTCAGCAAGTAACGGACATGGGTGTGGCAAACCTTAAGATCCATTAGCTGGCGACCTTTGGTCTGCAGCTCCCCTTCATAAATAGGCATTGCTCCTGGGTCGTTTCAGTTCAATCCCTTGCAGCAGGAGAAGTGCGGCACCACATGGAGTAAGATTCTTCTTCTTCCTCTTTTTTCTTCCACGACCACGTCCCTGGCTTTGTATGTGGTCTGAGTCATGTGTGTCTTTGTCCATCCAGATAGATCTGTAAACATCAGTGGCATCTAGATAGATTGTAGGGCAGGGTTTATTCAGTGTTGTTCTTGTTCCTAGATAAACAGAGTTTATTGATTTGTCCCTACACCGCAGAGAGTTTAGATCAGCATTAGTAACCTTGAGCTATTTTAGGATCGACATGAATTACTTAAGCAAAATTCTCATTACTGCCATCTGACACGGTCTATGATCCATCTTGTAGGAAGGCTCCAGCCGAGATGGGCACTCCCAACGAGTGCTGCAAGGGTAAGGCACAGTTCATCGTGATGATGCATGGTAACTTCAGAGATAGCATGGTATGTTTGCACTGGGCTGTCTCAATTTTCTAGAGCTTTCACGCTTCGTTTGAGCAATTGGGCCTTGGTTCCACCACTGCTGGTTGCTGCAGGTCATACCAGAGCAGCTTGTGGACCATTTTGGAAGAAAGATCTCTGGGACCATCAAGCTACAAGCCCCTAATGGTCAGATGTTTGATGTTGGAGTTGCCAAGAAGATGAACAGAACAGTCCTCCAGTCTGGATGGTTGGCGTTTGTTGATGCCAATCAGATAAAAGAAAACTATTTCTTGATGTTTCGAGACCTTGAAATCTCGTCCTTCAAGGTCACCATCTTTGATTCCCATGGTGAGGAGAGAATCTTGTGTCGTGCCAGGACAGAAAATCCTAGTCATGATGAAAACCCATGCACATACCGTGCTGAAATGTCAAGCAGTTCCCGGGATGATACTTCAGGTTCATATGGAGGCTGTAGAAAATCAGGTTCAGATGGAGACTGTAGGAAACCAGGAAAGACGCCTGCAGCAAAATATTCATCTTCCGATGAATTTTCAGGTTAAGTTGTGTACTCAAATTAGTTGGTTACTAGCCTTTAGCTACTACGAGTTTATCTCTTACTCCTGAATATCTTTTGCAGCAGATGATAATCCGTCCGAAAGTGAGTCTATAGAGTCGGATGATCTTTGTGGGCTCTCAAGGGATTATGTCTTAGCAGGGCGATGCCATCTTACAGAAGAACAGCAGGCTGAAATCGATGCGCTTGTTGCAGAAATTCGACCTGAAACCTCTCTGCTTGTGGTAATGATGAAGAAGACCAATGTGAACCACTATCCTCAACTGGTATGTTAGGTTTGAATTCTTTATGTACTGATAATTGCATGTAGGTACATACACCATTTAACTATCTTTATTTCCATACTGTTAATTGTTATGAATATCTGAAGGATATTTTTGCGAAATAATATAATAGCATATCCATGTTTCGCTCTACAGCTGAGGTTATGTGTATATTATGAACTACTGTTGGTGACAGTCTTACGCACAGATCATACATATTATCCCTGTTTTAATCAGGTAATATCCAAGGAATACGCACATGCGTACTTTCCACACAGAACTCGATTTGTCACACTCAAGCTGCCTGGAAAGAGCAAGGCTTGGTCATGCAAATTCTGCTTCGGACCTGATGGAAGTGGACACAGGCTTGCTTTGCGTGAATTCGTCCGTGACAATCGTGTAGAGGAGGGTGATCTCTGCCTTTTTCAACCGACGACTGAGGTTGAGTCAACAAGGTTCACCTTTATGGTCCATCTACTTCGCAAAGCTGGAAGAACTGATATCGGCTCAAACCAGGGTAAGTTTAAGAAAAAACAAGTGTAGCTTCCGTTGATATTTCTACAGCTATCTCGCAGTATGATACTACACAAATAACCCTCAGCTACTGAATATTTTGCTAGTAGAAATGCTGCAATGCAGTTACTTCTTCGCCATACTTGTTTATACAAATGATTTTACTGTTGAAACTCTTGTTAGGAGAAGACAGTCCATCTGTGTTATGTACCTGGTACACAACAGGGGTAAACACCACCGGAAGGACGGCCGGGTGGAGTCGGCTTGTTGGGGGAGGGATTAGATCATAGATGAGGGAGACGAAGTTTGAGGAAGAAGACTAGATTTGTTATTGCTTGCCTTTGATACGTACAATCCTCCTACATATATAGTACCCTACTAGCTAGTCCTTATACGACTCAAACTCAACAAACCTGATTACAACTCTTACCGACTCAAAACCCAACAGAACCTACGAATCTAATCTTCACTCAGCTTGCTGCCCACGTTTCCTCTGGTAGGTATTTCCCCACATAACATCTCTCCCTTCCTTCTCACACAGCTCGTCCTCGAGCTGAAATTCTGGGTATTTGGCTTTGAAAGTATCTGCATCTTCCCATGTAGCATCACTTGATGGGATACCTTCCCATTGTTCAAGAACTTCCCATTACTGGTTCCGTGTTGTCTTCTGCTGTCCGCCAACTCTCCTCATCGTCAGCTGCTTCATTATCATATTCAATGTAAAACAAGTGGCTGCAACGATGACCCCTGATGAACTTCTCATCACAATTGAAACAAAGTCCTTGGCGTCTGCGCTCAGCCATCTCCGCAGGGGTCAGTTTACGGAAGGTCCCTTCTTGCACGGTCTGATTAGCAGTTGCGTTGCTGGTCCCTGCTCCGGTATTGGTTGCTGTTACAACATGGGACATTGGGGTCTGTTGGTAGTACTTGTAAGCAAAGGTAGAAGTTTGGCAAGGACCAAAATGTAAATTGTATAGTGTACTTATCTCTGAGGAGGAATGGAGTGTGTGTGTGTTGAGAGCTTTCCAGAAAAGTGCCCGTTCATTCCTCTTGCGAGTTTACTGTAGCACAGGCAATCTCCGGCGATAGTCTAGCGATTCCAACAACATGGTATCAGAGCAGGTTTGAGGAGGAGTCCGGCAAGGCGGGGCTGCTGTGGAGAGCGTGGAGGAGCGGCGGCTGAGCTTGTGGTGCTGCGTCGCGGCAGCGGAGCTGTGCACGAGCGGCTGTGCGCGAGGTGGAAGGAGGAAGGCGGCGGCGCACCTGGTGGACGGCTTCGGCTGCTGCGCGAGGGGAGCTGCAAGGACGCGGCGTCGTGGGGCGCGGCTACTGCTGCTTCTTGGACCCGAGGCAGAGCCCCTGCTCGAGCTCTTCCTCGTCCTCGGGCGGCTGCAGAGGAGGAGAGGTTGCTTGTGGGCCATCAGAGGAGGAGAGGTTGCTTGTGGTGGCTGCTTGACCTGCTGCGGCTGGTGTAGACCTGGTGCTGCTGCTAGAGAAGAAGGGTAGCTGTGGTGTTGCTCTGCTGCCTGCACTTGCTGACCGCTGCTGCTTGCTATTGGTTGTGAGGAGCTGTGCATTCTGATAGTGGAAGACCAGGGAAATTTGCAGCGTTATGGATGGAAATTATCAGGCTCTGCTTTCCGGGATTGGTAAGCAAAGGGACGATGGTTCAGGTAGAGGTAAAGGATGTGGTAGTGGTACTGCAAAATCATGGCAGCGAGAGGGGGATTGGCTGTGTCCAAATACAAGATGTGAGAATGTAAATTTTGCATTCCGAGGTGTCTGTAATCGCTGTCGGGCAGCACGTCCTACTGATGTTAGTGCAATGGGGACAACTAAAAATGGTGGAAAATCTCAGACTATTACTGTCCAAATGACTACTGATGAGTTGAAGAAGTGGCTTCAGTTCAAGGAAGGAATCATTGATGAAAGGTCAACAACCAAACTATTTGCTACATCTGCTAACCCCTGTGGTAATACTTCGAAATTTGTGAAAGGAAGTTATTTTGAGGCTGGTACACAGTGGTTAATAGACTCTGGTGCGTCTAAACATATGGCCGGTTCATATAAGGATTTCTGCAGTTATACTCCTGATTTTACAGGGCAAAATGTTAGACTTGCTGATGGTTCTGGCCAGAGTATTAAGGGAGTAGGAACAGTTAAATGTTGCCCAAATATGACCCTATCACCTGTTTTACATGTTCCCTCATTCCCAATCAATTTGCTATCCATCAGCTGCATTACAAGAGAACTTAATTGTGCTGTAATCTTCCTCCCAACATGGTGTTTATTCCTGGAACTTGGGACTTGGAAAATCCTTGGGACAGGAATTATGCGAGATGGTCTATACTACTTGGATGATGATATGGCACCTATGGCTGCTGCTGTGCTGTCTCAGTCACCATTGGAAGAATTTCTTCTTCATCATCGCAGGCTGGGACACATGTCCTTTAACACCCTGGGTCAGTTGTATCCTAATCTCTATAATAAAATTTGCAAAGAAAGTCTAGTATGTGATGCCTGTCAGTATGGGAAGCTAACCCGTAGTATATATACTTCATCTGATCACAGAAGTACGGTGCCATTTCAAACTATCCACTCAGATGTGTGGGGTCCTAGTGGGGTGTGGTCACTTTATGGATACAAATCTTTCGTTACATTTATTGACTGTTGCACTAGGACTACTTGGGTCTATGTACTGAGAAATAAAAGTGACGTGTTTGAATGCTTTAAGGATTTCCACAACCTAATCAAGAATCAATATGATGCACGGGTGAAAATATTTCGAACTGACAATGGTACAGAATATGTAAATAACCAATTTGATGAGTATCTGTCAAGCTTTGGAATTATCCATCAAACTAGTTGCCCAGGTACTTCCCAGCAGAATGGGTTGGCTGAAAGGAAGAACAGGCATCTCTTAGAAATCACCCGGTGTATCATGTTAGCTATGAATGTTCCTAAATATTTGTGGGCTGAAGCTATGATGACAGCGGCTTATTTGATGAATAGAATGCCATCCCGGGTGCTCAATAACAAGACACCGATTGAGTGTCTAACTGGTGAAACCACATATGTTGTGCCACCAAAGGTATTTGGATGTGTATGTTTTGTGAGGGATCATAGACCATCGGTTGGCAAGCTTGACCCTAGAGCAGTGAAATGTGTATTTGTGGGATACTCTGGAAAACAAAAGGGTTATAAATGTTGGTGCCCATCAGAAAAACGGATGTTTGTGAGCATGGATGTAGTGTTCAGGGAGCATGAACCTTTCTATGGGGAACCAGTAGATTTAACTGATGTCTTTCCTGATTTATATGTTAATGATGCTACAGATCTGGACAACGAGACAGGGGGAGATAAAGGTGAAGAATATAATGAAGCAGCATCCAGGAATATGATTGTTGGAGTGATTCCAACTGCAGATATGTATAACGGTGAAGATGAAGGTACATCAGGAGCTGAACAGGAACGGACACAGGGGGAGCTACGAGATGAATCAAATGAAGCTGTTAAGTGGCCTAAACCAAATGAAGAACAAGAAGTTCAGGTGTATAAAAGAAGACACCGATCTGAGAAGGAAGATATTCCATCTAGGTGTGATCATGAAGCTCAAGAAGCTCCTGCAGTACAAGCACAAGAAACCTTGCCAAGTGTGACACAATCAGATGTGCATGAGTCATCTCCTCAAGTTGATGGTATTCTTCCCTTACTATTGGGTGAGTTAGATATTCCTATCGCTCGCAGAAAGCAGCAACGTTCCACTGCAGGGAAATTACCATCAAATCTATCTCAATATGATATTTCTAATTATGTCTCATATGTATCATTGGGCTCCCAATATAAATCATTTATAGATGCACTAGATTCCACTCTACCTATACCATGTGATTGGCAGGAGGCGAAACAATATCCGGAGTGGAGAGCTGCTATGATAGAGGAGATGACAGCACTTGATAAAAATAATACGTGGGTACTCACTACTCTTCCTCCTAACAAAAGGGCTGTTGGTTGTAAATGGGTATTTACTGTAAAACAAAATTCAGAGGGAAAAGTAGAAAGATATAAAGCCAGGTTGGTGGCAAAGGGGTATAGTCAGACTTATGGAGTGGACTATGATGAGACCTTCGCACCAGTGGCGAAAATGAACACCATTAGGGCTCTCATATCTATAGCTGCAAATAATAAGTGGAGGTTATTTCAAATGGATGTTAAAAATGCTTTTCTTCATGGAGATTTGAAAGAAGAGGTTTATATGGAGATTCCCCCTGGGTTTGGTACACAAGAAACAGAGGGTAAAGTGTGTAGGCTGAAAAGGTCTCTATATGGTTTGAAACAGTCACCTAGAGCATGGTTTGGACGACTTAGAAAGGAGATATGCTCTATGGGTTATCGACAAAGCAATGCAGATCACACCCTTTTCTTTAAGTACCAGAGTGGCAAGATTGTCATCCTTATTGTGTATGTTGATGATATTGTGATCACAGGTAATGATGATGATGGGATAGCATTCCTAAAGAAGATGTTGGCCAGGTCATTTGAAGTCAAGGATCTGGGTTTTCTTCATTATTTCCTGGGAATTGAGGTTGCATATGGATCACAAGGTATTTACTTATCGCAAAGAAAATATGTACTTGATTTACTCGCTGAAACTGGCATGCTAAATTGTAGACCAGCGACAACTCCAATTGAGCAGAACCATCGTATTCTAGCAGATTCTGGTGATCCTGTGGACAAACATCAATATCAAAGGTTAGTTGGTCGGCTAATTTATTTATCACACACTAGGCCAGACATTGCCTATGCTGTCAGCTTGGTGAGCAGATTTATGCATGACCCGAGATCAAGTCATTTAGATGTTGTGCACGGAATACTAAGATATCTTAAAAGTTGTCCGGGAAGAGGAATTCTATTTTCTAATCATGGACACTTAAAAATAGAGGGTTTTACTGATGCTGATTGGGCTGGGTGCCTAGACGATAGAAGGTCTACATCTGGCTACTGTGTTTTCGTTGGTGGTAATCTTGTTAGTTGGAGGAGCAAAAAACAAAGTGTGGTGGCACGATCTACTGCTGAAGCAGAGTTTAGATCCATGGCTTCAGGATTATGTGAATTGATGTGGTTGAGGATACTATTATCTGAACTTAGGTTGTTTGATGGAGGACCACTGCAACTTTTTTGTGATAACCAGGCTGTAATCAAGTTAATACACAATCCAGTCCAACATGATAGAACTAAACACATCGAAATTGATAGACATTTCATAAGAGAAAAGTTAGACGAGGGACTTCTCCAAGTTGGCTTTGTTAGATCTGAAAATCAACTTGCAGATGTATTAACAAAGGGTGTTAGTGTTGTATCTTTTGAAAAACTATGTAGCAAGATGGGGCTCATAAATATATTTGCCCCATCTTGAGGGGGAGTGTTGGTAGTACTTGTAAGCAAAGGTAGAAGTTTGGCAAGGACCAAAATGTAAATTGTATAGTGTACTTATCTCTGAGGAGGAATGGAGTGTGTGTGTGTTGAGAGCTTTCCAGAAAAGTGCCCGTTCATTCCTCTTGCGAGTTTACTGTAGCACAGGCAATCTCCGGCGATAGTCTAGCGATTCCAACAACAGGGTCACACGTCCTGCACCCCGCTGATTGCTGATGCAAATCCTGTTGTTCTTCTTTTCATATGCTCGTGCTAAACTCATAGCTTTCTCTAGGTCGGATGGTTCTAGGATTTGCACATCATACTGAATCTCTTCTGCGAGGCCTGCAATAAATAACTGCACCTGATGTTTCTCCTCCAAGGGGTCTGTACGACAGAGAAGAGCTGAGAACTTCTCTTGATATGTCTCAACACTACCAGTCTGTACAAGTTGTTTGAGCTCGCCGAGAGGGTTGCTACGGACAGGAGGCCCAAAACGCAGGTGGCAAAGCTCCTTGAACTCTTCCCACTGTGGTGCCCCTTTACTACGCTCACGTTGGTAATACCACTCCTGAGCTACCCCTGTCAGATGGTAAGTCGCCAGCCAGCTTTTATCTCGTTCTTCGGTACGCTGTCCACGGAAGAATTGCTCGCAACGATTGATCCAGGGCAGAGGATCGCTCTTGCCATCAAAAATCGGAAACTCTAATTTGTAGTAGCGAGGTACGGCGGTGACGTCCGTCGTATGTTGGCCGGTGTGCGTCTCAGTCGCCGCAGGCGGCGGTTGTAACGGCAGTATGCCGGGGCCGCCGAGCCGTGGCTTGCCGTTTGCAAGCGAGGCTGAAGCTTGAGCGCTAAGATCCGCGGGTTGGCCTGGAAAGCCCTTCTCCTTCTCTAAACTGGAGACACGTGATGCCATGACTGCCATGTTACGATTGATCTCCGCGATATCCTGCTTGTGCACTCCGTTCTTGTTAATCTCACTGATGTCATGCTGGGAGGCGGCGATATCTTGCTTCATCGTCGAAAATTCCTTGAGCAGATCCTGTAGCATCTTCTCGATGTTTGAGATCTTGCCGGAGAGCTGGGTGTCGTCGGTCTTGGAAGCCATGGATGGCTCTGATACCAAGTTGTTATGTACCTGGTACACAACAGGGGTAAACACCACCGGAAGGACGGCCGGGTGGAGTCGGCTTGTTGGGGGAGGGATTAGATCATAGATGAGGGAGACGAAGTTTGAGGAAGAAGACTAGATTTGTTATTGCTTGCCTTTGATACGTACAATCCTCCTACATATATAGTACCCTACTAGCTAGTCCTTATACGACTCAAACTCAACAAACCTGATTACAACTCTTACCGACTCAAAACCCAACAGAACCTACGAATCTAATCTTGACTCAGCTTGCTGCCCACGTTTCCTCTGGTAGGTATTTCCCCACATAACAATCTGAATATGGATCTATCCGGTCAGATCACCAGGAGACTTCCTCTGAGATTCGCTATATCTTGCCAACTAGGTGCCGAATCGATGAAGAAGATGAGCTGCGAATAGATGCTCTTATTGCAGAAATTCAACCTGAAATTCCTTTGCTAGTGGTTAAAATGACGAAGAGCAATGTCATCGGACCACAACCTCGTCTGGTAAGTCCTATTCTACACCCGGTAACTTCATTGTTTTTCCATTCGAGATATGTATGACACACCCCATATTTATTTGTTCCATTGATATATTTTTTAATTTGTGACACTAATAACCGCCAATTTTCCCGTGAACATTCTTTGGTTTGCTCCAAGAGCATTTTCTAATTGCTCCGCAAGCATTTAATTTGTCCCACTGATTTTCTGTTCCATGTACTATTTTAGTCTTCTTTGCAAGGCTTCATCACAAAGAAAAGGATGATTCAAACCGACTGTGGCCAGCCTATAGAACTATAGAAGTACATTAGAAGAGCCTCTTATTCGAATTAAGTCGTGCTCTACTTGTTAGTTCAGTTATCTAGAAAACATAGTGGCCTCCATTGTGGTAGTCTTGTAGGTATAGTTTTCGTGTAGCATACAAACCGTAAGATCAGCAATATTTGTTTCCTTGCTTTAAGTTTGAAACCAGGAACAAATTAGCTCAGTTCGTGTCATCGTATTAATTCCTTGTAATTTGTATCTAGGTCATTTCAAAGGGCTACGGAGATGTGCATTTTCCTAGTGAAAGCCAAACAATCACACTTAGACTCCCAGGAGGGAAGAAGTGGCATCCCCATTTCCACGCCAGACAAGGCAACGGTGGATACGTCCTTTACGGGCGGTGGATAGAGTTTGTCCGCGACAACCATCTGCGTGAGCAGGACATCTGCCTCCTCCAACCAATCAACAAGGGCGAAGGGAGAAGGTTCACTGTGATGGTCCATCTGCTTCCCAAAGCAAGAAGCACTAGAAGGTCCAAGGGTGGAGATTCTGTCCCTGGCTCAAAGAATGGTGGAAGGAGCACGAGAACCTCGACATCCCGTGTTAAGCACGAGCCAGTTGATGGTATGCTGAATTTTCACTGTCAAAATCAACATTAACAATGCGTCGGTGTGCGTTGTGTGCGCCAGCGTTTAGTGATGCAAAACATCTCATCTGCAGGAACCTCAGACGATTCTATCAGATCAGGGTACGTGGTACTAGGCGGCAGCACCCGCTTAACCACGGCACAGAAGGAGATAGTTGCAGAGAAGGTGACGACAATCCGGTCTGAAGCGCCCATTTACGTGGCAGTGATGGACAAGATCAATTTGAGTTCTGCACTAGTAAGTTATAAAACGCTTGTTTCCTGATGCTTAGATATTGCACTAGCTAGCATCATGCAGCTCTTCGCTTATGTACAATTTCTTGAATCAGAAGTGGATGGCCTGAATTTAAAGGCTGTAGATGGCACATTCCACAAATCCAAAATTCACAATCCATTCATCATATAGCTGCTGAAACTTTTAAAACCTTTACTTTTCATCATTACTGATTAGTTGTTATGTCCTTTTGCACCTACGAAAAAAAAAAATATAGGACTTAGGCACCACGGGACATGCTGCTGCTGATAGACATCTTCCAGACGGGAAGCTGACGTTGACGCTCCGTCAAGCCGGGTGGACCAAGGCATGGCGTGTGGAGATGCGCCACAGGCGGATGATCCCCGCAGGAGGGTGGCAGGAGTTCGCAGCCCACAACCGCCTGCAGGTCGGAGATCTCTGCCTGCTAGAGCCGGTGAAGAACGAGAGGCTTGCCATGGCTGTCCATATCATCCGCAGTGAGCAGTACTGTTAGCTTAGTACCTTCTGTCAGAGGCACTGCAGGCTGTAGACCTGATGATCATAGATGGATAACTTTTTCCTGCTGGTATTTTGGTAATGGTTTTGTAGTCTGGGAGTGAAAAATCATGCATGGGTGTGGCTGATCCCCACTATGCTAGTGATGCAACTTTACATTTCGAAGTTGTTGTTGGTCCGCTTGCCTACAAAATATGCTCATGCACCCCAACCTTGTGTATGAATGTTGCGTCCAGGACAATTTTCTAGCACTCTAATTTTACTATGGCGACTTGCACCAGGCTCAATAAAAAAAGCAATGTTTCAAGCATTCGGTTCATCGATTGTCCCCGTACGACTCAATTCGCATTTTTGGATGAGCAGTCGAGAGGAGATTCTTGGAAACATATATTAGGAAAAAAAATCAAAGCTAACTAACATGCATCGGCCAGATGTAGTCTCATATGCTCAATCAAACATTGTAGTATGATCCACAATCCTGGAAAGTCTAAATGTAGCACGAGCTACATGTAGCTTGTTTTTATCAAAATTTAAAATCGGCACTTTTTAGTTCTAAAAGTCGTGAAAAAATCCCACATATATATAATGCCTGGATCTAAAAGCGTGCAAAATTTTAACTCAACATTCGTTGCCGTTTTGGCTACACAAAAAAGACAAATCGGCCAAACATTTCAAATTTCTGAATATTTGTACTGTTTACCACCAAGATTCACTCATTTGTTATTTTTGACCAGCCCACAATACAACGAATTTCAAGTTAGAATTTTGCACACTTGTAGGTATTATCACTATCTACATCTGGGATTTTTTTGTTCCGATTTTTGGAAACGTAAAAATACAAATTTTGATTTTTTTTTTAAACGAGCTCCATGTAGCTCGGGCTACAAAACGCCTCCCACAATCCTCTCTTTTTTTCGAACTATTTTAAAAACACGTTCCATGTGGCTCGGAAACTAAAGGGACTTTTCGGTGTACTACCTTTTTATAGTTTTTGTTTTCTTTCACACCTCCATCTCAACGAGAGGCCATCGCCGGCTCCTTTGTAGGGACTAGCGGGGGCAGCCGAACACCAGAAGACCGAGGAAGAGATCGATGCCGTCCTGGCAAAACAAATCGGGATTGTGATGGCCTCACGTAGTCACATGGGCTCGCGACGGACTCGTGGCGAGCACCGGTATCGGGCTCAACTACGGTATCGGCCTCACGGTGCGGAGTCACGGTCTGCTCGAGGATGGCGGGGACGAGTTGGTGATGTTCACCATATTTATATTCGGAAAACACTTTTGCCTCCCGAGCTCCAGACCTCTCTCTACTTAAAAAAAACTCAAAATTCATATTATAAGTTTAAAAAATCCTGCATATTGCCTATGATGTATCCCACAAGCGTGTAAAATCTATAATGTATCTCACAGATTTTTTTGAAACTTATAAATATGATTGGAGTCTGGGAGCAAGAAATCTCCACTCATTATCCTTGCAAAAATAACAAATTTAGTGGCTGAAATAGGATTTGAAAAAAAAATCTTTTTGGAGCCCTCATTTTGTTTTTCTGCACAGAGCACCACACATATCTTTTCATCACGAAACTTGACAAGTATGTAAAACATTCGTATATGTTCATTTCAAAGAAATTCAGACTTTTTTGAAAATGTTTAACTATTTTTTTCAAAAATTTATGGCCTCTCAAATTAGTAACCAGGGAGAGAGCGGAAAGTGTTTCTTGCACATGGGCACTGGTGCTCTCTTTTTTCAAAATCGAGTTTCTATGTCTCCAAAAAATTAATAGAAAAATATACAAGTATGGATACACATCTACAATGGACGTTGACAATTTTCGTAAGAAATACGTAGTATTTTGGGCCACACAAAAAAGATAATTTTTTTTTCCAAAATAGAGTTTTGTATGTCCACAAATTTGTTTTTTAATAGCCGAATGGAATGCCGATTCTCACCGAAACTTTGCAACAATATACTCCCTCCGTACCAAATGATAAGGCACGCTATTTCTGTGTTGTTCTTTGATGCTCGAATTTGATCACTAATGTATACTAAAGTATACGGATTGAGTATGTATAAATGCCACCATTGGATTCATCTTATAAAAAAAGTTCATTTCATATATCATTATACAAATCATGGTCAAGATTATACATCATTGACCAACGGAATTTAAGATTGCCATATATTTTGAGACGGAGGAAGTTCAATGTACGTGTATGTATCCATGTGAGGAAAATTGTGATATTTTAAAACTCAAACGTACAAATTCGAACTTTTTAAAATCCGGGAGTACTGGTGCCCGGGTGCACCAAATCCTCACTGGAGAGAGAGCTGGTAACGTCTTTCTCTTGCAATTTTCCACAGTAATTATTGAGCCCACGTGTCGAGTTCAGGGAGAGAGAGAGCTTATTGCGTGCTGCTGCAGCTTTACCCACACTACCTTTTTTTTTGCGAGAAGGAGCTGACAAAATCAACCCATGGTTCTTACAGAAAGATCCAACACAAAGAGGAAAAAACAATACAGCCCTCGTGGATCCCATCGTCGTTGACGGCGAGCAAGACGTGCCGATGGCGCGCCACCGCTGCAACTTCCTTGAACCTTGGAACGGAAGCATCCCCCAGCGGACGGGAAGTCGTCGATCCTCGAACTCCGCAGAGCCTCCACCTTGCTCCGTCCACTCCGACGCCATGGTCAACATCGCCAGCACCTTGAAGTTCAGCACAAGCCCGGACCTGCCTACTACCCAGATCCGGCGGGGACTTACTGTACTCGACGAATCCGAGGACCGCCAAGCACGAAGACGACGAGCGCTGGACGGCACAGCTCCGAAGAACCACGCCGCCGAAGGGGAAGAACGCCGTCACCAAAACACCGACCCGCAGCATCGCCACCTCCTCCACGCCGCCGGCCGGAACCCTAGACGTCCCTACGCTATATACAAGCCACGATCTGGGGCTTCCCCACCCTCCCGGCGCCGAAGCACCGACGGAGAGGGAGGAACCCCATAGATCCCCGGCGAGCAAGGTGGGGCGACCAGGCGGCTCCAAGAAAATCGCCCTCTTTTACTGTGGAAGGAGAGAGGGGAACGGCCAAGGTCCGTTTGTAGCTTTGGAGTTTACCCACACTACCTTGCCCAAAACGATCAAAGAAAGAACAAAGAAGCACTCTCAACGGCGACGCAGGCGGCGGACGGAGCACCGGCGCGGTGGCGAACAATGGACGGGTTCGACCCAGGTAACCGGCCACCTCCCGATCTTTCTCGATTCCTGGCCGACGCCCGGGCGGGTTCAACTGCATCATCTCTGTTTTGGTCCGACATTGGGGAAAAAATTGTTTCCTTTTATGGAAAAAAAATCTTGATTTCTGGTCGCCGTCCATTCACCAGCTAGGGGCGGCGGCGGCTGCTGCGAGACTGGTGGCGCTTGTGACAGCTGCGCGGCGTGGAGGGAGCACTACTACTGGAACCACATGAGCGACGACAAGAAGCAGTTCCTCGTCGTCGCCTCTTCCGACGATTTCAGGCACAGCATGGTGAGATTTCAGGCACCGCATTGCTTGATTCTGGTTTTGTGAACACGCCGCCGTTGATTCCATGTTGCTTCTAGAAAGATGGTGTCACGAGGATTTGGGGGTGTTCAAAATTTCACTGTAAAAAAAACGAGAGAGATGTTGCTTCAGATAGTAGCGCTACGGTACCAAGATTGTTGGCCAACCCTTCTTCATTATATTAAACCTTTAGGGATTTTTCTTACTTTCTTACTGATATGTTAATTTCATTCTTAGGAATATTGCGTGGTATAGCACTTAAATTTTTCGAGGATGGTTGGCATGTAGATAATAGATTTGCTTCAGGGTATTTCAGGCACAGCATGGTGAGTGAGACCTGTTAACTCGGCAGTTCCACGTCGTGAACCGTTGCCGTATCTATCCCAATGTTGCTTCTGGAAAAGAAAAAAAGTGTTTTGGGGTGTTCAAAATTTCACCCTTCTTGGGGTGTTCTTTTACTGCAATGTTAGTTTCAGCATTGGCTTCATTGCGCGATGAAGTACAATGCCTAGTTCTTTACTACAATGTTAGTTTCAGGATAGCTGGCATCAATATTAGATTTGTTTCAGGGTATTTTTCTTAGAAATAATTGCTTGAGAACATACAAAGAGGCACCAGGAAAACACTTTGTTTCAGGGGGTGAGTTCTGATGGAAGCCTTTACAGAGATAACGAGTACACTGATTGACTAGTACCATGAGTCTGCTATGAATATTCACCAATATGATATTTTGGTTAAGCCCCAAATTTTCCTATTCAGCCCATAACATGTGTTCTAAACATATGTTATTTTTTTCATTTGCTTTCCATGTCCTTTGATACTAATCCAATTTGAATTGTTTCTGCATTTCCGACAAATAGTATGAAAGCTCAATGCCCGTAAACGGTTAAATCCCATTACTCTAACCAAAGTGCATCTTCTTCATTGTCCTTCAACAGCGCATACCACGGGAAGTTGGAGGCCATCTGAGGAATTTGATCTCTGAGTCTGAAGTCAAACTAGTAGCTCCCAATGGCCGTGAATATCCTGTTCAAGTTAGGAAGGAGGTTGGCGATGTTGTTCTTAGGTCTGGGTGGAATGAGTTTGTGAATGCACATCACATAGAAGAAAATGACTCCATTCTGTTCATGTACCGTGGAAACTCCAGCTTTAAGGTTCACATGTTCAGTTCAGCCGGGCACGAGAAGTTTTTGTCCTGTTCTCAGCCAGCTTCTGTGATATCTGGTGCCGTTTCTCCCTTCGCTCCTTGTGACCATCATGTGCTGAATGGTAAAGTGAATCAGAAATTCAGAATCTTAATTCCAATTAATGTTTTGCTACGCTTTTGTGATCATTGTACAATATACTTGATACGCAGAACAAGTGGTGCCAAACCCTGGACATGTAACCACAACTGACTTTGACTATACCATGTTACCTGGGTGCCATCTCACCAAAGCACAAGATAAGAAAGTACTCAATATAGCTTGTACCATGAGGTCTAAAAGTCCTCTGTATGTGGCAGTCATGAGCAAGAGGAATGTCAGCTTGAAGAACTGCTATGTTGTAAGTTGCATTTTTTCCCATATCATTTCTTGGCTATGTTCGTTACTCCAATTCACAAGACATGTTTATGTTGGTCAATATTACATTTCAGTCTTGGATTTTTTTGTTTTGTGCCTGCAGTACATACCCTCGAGACTTGTGGACAATTTCAAAGAGGAGATGACTAAAGCTAGTCTTCAGCTTGAAGCCCCTGATAACAAAACATACAGTGTTGAAGCAAGCAAGCACAGTGATGATCTAATAGTCATAGAATCTGGGTGGAATGCTTTTGTAGCTTCTCTACGTACAAGAGAATGATCTCCTAATTTTCGGAAGCAAGGGAAAAACTCGCCTGGAAGTTTTCATCCTTGACCCAAGCTGTCGTGAGAAAACCTCTTCATGTTCTGTCATGGAAAATCGTTCTTCAATTGCCCAGGAAATGTGTGATGACTCTCTTCAAATTGTTGATCCACCCCACATCAGGTTATTGAGTTGAGCAGTTCTGATGACGATGACATTGTGAGAGAAGGCACAAGAGCGTCTTGCAGGGTGACACGTAGTTGTGCGAAAACTCGGAAAATGGCTTCAACATCTTCCCCTTGTACTAAATCAGGTCATCCTTTTCCTGTTGCCTATGCATTTATTTTATACTCCCTCCTTTCCAAAATATAAGGCGCGCTATTTTTGTGCTGATCTTTCATGTTCAACTTTGACCACTAATATGTCCTAAATTATATAGATTGAGAATGCATAAATGGTACCGTTGGATTCGTCTTGCAAACTTCTTTCATTTCATATATCTTATACTAATTTTATGGACATATTGTAAATACAAATTATGGTCAAACTTGTAGCACGTTGACCAGCGACTTATATTTTGAGACGGAGGGAGTATTACCATATGTCAAATGAATTCTGGTGATTCTGTGCTCACCCTAAGAGAGTATGCATGCTTTTCAGGATCTAGAGGTCGCAAGCCGCATGACCGGGCACCTGTGAAGCTTGGAGTTGGTTCAGAACCTCTGTCCAACAATCTCGGTGGACCTTCCCAGCGTCCATACATTTTAGCCCAGGGGAAAAGTCTACCTTGGCAAGTGGAGAAGAAAATTGAGGAGAAAGTCCAAGCAATTGGGTCTGTAGTT
The DNA here is from genome assembly GCA_947311845.1 of Poa pratensis. Classification (NCBI taxonomy): domain Eukaryota; kingdom Viridiplantae; phylum Streptophyta; class Magnoliopsida; order Poales; family Poaceae; genus Poa; species Poa pratensis. The sequence goes on from CAMZMU010000096.1 coordinate 3,939,871, forward strand.
CCTATATTTGTGAAGGTGATGACCACAGGCTCTGTTGATAACGATGGCAGCATCACATGTTTAATGGTGAGTTTTAAATACTCCTTTTGTCGTCAGCTGCAAATATGGATGTGGTTTTTCGGCCTATGCATTTATATTTGGTTTTCTCCTTGCCGCTCTTTATCTGGCTCTACA